>BOPP01000152.1:1866399-1990070 GCA_017312745.1 Gryllus bimaculatus
GCTAGAAGACGACAGCGAGGGGCACAAGAGCACCAGGTCGCAGCAGCGCTGACGCAGCAGAAGACGGCGTCGGGGCATGAACTAGTGTACGTTTAGTGATGCACAGTTTCAACATTTTATAAATAGGTTGTAGGATCTCTCTTCTTCAAAGGATACCAAGATTATCAATTTCTACTTATGATGTATTCGAAAGAAATCTTCTGCGATACGATTACGGAAATGTGTTTCGGCGATATATACATTGTATACATTACAATACTTATGTAGACAATGGCACCTGAAAATCGTCGTTAGTAAAATTTAAATTTAATGCCGAATTTTAACTTAAAAAATATTTAAGACTAGTATTACTTTCGCGATAAAATTAAAACGCTTTCTTCTATACTGTGGTTGTAGTGTTGCCACAAGTTTATGCACATCTTGTCTTTTTAAACTTTATCACTTTATCTATATTTATTAACTCGAAAACTGTCTGGCTTTGGAGTTAATATTAATATTTGTTTTCTTCTATTTTTTATGTAGTTATTAATAATATTATATTTTGGCTTTAATTTTCAGACTAAATATGCTACTCTCAATCCTCTATGGAATCAGACGCTAATTCTTGAAAATGTTGCATTGCCTGGAGATTCTGAGGAATATTACCAAAAAAATCCTCCGTACCTATTTATTGAATTATTGGATGAGGATAAATCGGTAAGTTTCAGAATTCGATTTTTTTAAACATTTAAAAAAAAATGAGTTTGTAAGAAGTGTGAAACACGCTGAAGTGTATAGTAAACCAGAATCAAATAATAAAAAAATCGATTAAAAGATTCGAAATGTAAATTTTGAGGTGTGACCAAAAGAATGGATGCGGTCTTCCAAAAAAATGGAGTGGTTGGAATAATGATCTTTATTTTTTCATGATCATATGTACATACGTTTTGATATGTTGTTTTCAAATTATACACATATTGTTAATTTAAAAAATGGGAGGGGAGAGAATAAACGTTCGACAAAATTCAACTTAATGGATTGAAAATCTTAATATCAACTAGGGCGATAGTGAAAGTATTTATAAAAGCCTCATAATTTTTTTTAGCGATTAGTTCAACACATAATTAGCAGTACATGTTTTCGATTGAGGGGTAGCAAGTAAAAGAGTAAAGAAAAATATTCACTTCATTGCATTAAATAGTCAAATTGCAATACAATAGACAATAAATATGACAATGAATTGACACAAACAATTAAATCAATAATGGGAATTAGGCATTAAAGTAATATCTCTAGGATGATTTTATTTAGTTTTATAATGTATTTATTTAGTTATGTCTCATATTTTATAAATTATATCTTAAATTGTTTTGTTGTAGAATCAACACGAATACATGGGATGTCTCCTTACAAAAGTGGCAATGCTTCCGTCGACCTTACAACCTGAAAAGTCGGTTCGAAAGAATGTCAAGATACTCAGAGAAGTGAACTCTGAGGACTCTGAGGACTCTTCGTTTCGTTTTAATGAATATGATCGAGCATTAGGGCAAATAGACGCACCAAATATCGAGACATATGATGCAATTAATGAAATACAGTTGCGTTGGCTTCCTGTCTTTAGGTCACCGAGTGAACATATTGCCGATATTAATGCCGCCTTTGAAATGCGTCGGGTAGGTCTAATTTTCTACTTATGCACTTACATACTACTGAAAATTTATATTTTATAGTCCTGTAGTTTGAATGAGAAAGCGAAAGGCTATTATGCAAGTGGTATTTTAAAAGTACGCTTCATATAATTACACTGGGACATGTGGGAATGTAAGGTAAGTGAAAATCATTAAGTAATTTAACACTTTAAAATGTGCATTGCATTCCATCGGCCACAGAACACTAAAACACCAACTACTTAAGCTTTTCAGCAAACTCACTTCTTCTCTACATTGCAGGGTTTTCACGTTATAAATTATGCTTTTTTTCATTATTTTGTTTCATTAACAAAATTACATTGAAAATGTATTAATTCAAGTAGTGAATATTTGTCACGGTAATTAAATCACTAAAACCTGATAAATTAGATAATTATACAAGGAGTCATCATGCATTGTCTAAACTTTTCTGTAGTTGAGGTTGCATGTCATCCCTATGCAGTATTTGAGTAAAAAATACCAGTGTATGGTTGTGTGAATGTGCAGACGTGCTGTTCCGTCACTCGCGGCTAGACCACTTCCCGTGCACAAATCGAGACGTATGTCATTCGATGCGTCTCGTTCACTTGGTGGGGAACTAATAATTTGCTTCCGGGTCCGGCCAAAAATATTCAAAGGATTTTCCAAAAACTTTTTTTCGCGTTTTAGAGCTGCGATCTTGGTAATAATGCTAGGAATTAAACAAACACCTCATAAATCGATCTATGTAGGAAGTGTTGATAAAACTTCAGTATCATACTGGTATTTTTTGTTCAGTACGCCCTAATTTTCTTTCACAGCGTTGGCAACACTGATGTTGACATCTTTAAGCGATCAATTGAATTACCAAGTAAATCGCACTACAGATTGATTTAAATTTAGATTAGAATAATCGTATTAAAAAAAGCGAATACCCACGTACAGTATTGCCTCGGAACATAGACTTGACGAATTTCAACGGAATACGGAGAAATCAAAACTCCGATTAATGCTAGAGGGTAAATCAACGTTATGTTGGACTTCTCACTTTTGCGTTCTTTCGTAAATGTGAAAATACCGATTTTGAAATTATTGGGACCCACAACTTATTCTTATTAAACTTAACAAAAAGTCGCCTTTTTAAATAAAGTTAAATTAGTTAAATTCGCATGCAACCCTAGATTCGCATACAAAACGAGTAATAGAGCAATTGGAGAAGTAGAAGTGAACACAAATTAGACTGAATTTTTTTGAATAAAATGAATGTTTTTCTAAAAAACATGATAAGGTGAGTCTTTCTCCAAAATTGTATTTTGTATTTACACATGTTTTGTCATTTTATTATTAATAATTTATTGCTAATGTAAAATAATATTTTGTCGTATTTACAGTACCTGATATGCACCTGATGATGCGAATAAGTAGTTTGCGAAACGTTGTGATTGAAATGTAAAAGTACATAAGTATTTTACTCATGATTTGGAAATAATTAAACTATTTAAAAATAAATAATATGATTGTCTCAAATATACAGAAAATACAGTAATTTTTATACAGACAATCATAATACTTGTAAATACACAACAAATTAGACTGAGTTTCAGATGTTTTAAATTATTCAAAAATTACGGTAGATAAATATGAAAGTGGAAATAGGAAATCCGGAGAAGAATCAAATGTAGGTGTAAAAGGTGTTGCGACAGAATTTTCGGAACTAATTGGAATGATCTTGCATTTTTGCATTTAGCATTTGTGCTAATCACAAAATCTACAAGTAATTGTTACGGCAATTATAATTTTGAAATTGCAGTAAGACTAGTTCACATCCCGTATGGAGGTATCATTCAAGACAATTAGGTATTGGGAACTTTTTTGAATGGGAATATAACATCAGTTACTACGATTCATTGGTAAGTCGAAAGCCAAATACTCAAAGAACATATTTGAACAATGCTCAGCAGGAAGGATATTTTCAACACTCGAACTATTTTTAAAACAGTTTACGGCGTCAGCAAGGCTACATTTTACTAATTTTGTCAATATTTTGCGCCCATTTGGAATTGAATTATTTTTCGTGGACTCGAAAATCTGAAAAAGTGATACATATGCGATAAGAAAGCTAACCCGTTGTTAGATGAACAAATTACTAATATATTTTTGCCACTTAGGTGTTATGGAAATAAAGTTTCGCTCTACGTCGATCCAATATGTACGGGTTTTGAGTAATATTAAAAATTATAAACTCATAAATCGATAATGTAGAGCTGCTATCAAAGATTGCCGTCTTCAATACAATGTTCTCTCTTTGATGATACATGAAGGCGATGTAAAACGGTGGATGCAAAATTATTTTATCTAATTTGTTGACCACTTTTGCAACACAAGAAATTGGTCTGAAATGTCAACCTGCTCATCTTTACAGATTCCTGAGCCCAAGGTCCGCAAACGCGGCTTCAAAGCGGCCATTCCCATTCCCCTTCCATCCTTCCTCAGCCCGGCGCTCTGCGTGTACAGGTGAGAATATGCTTGTGCAAGAGGAAATACCGGGTGGACATTTTATCGTTCGCCGAAGATTCGGGCCGCATTGTCCGCGAGGTCGAGGACTCGCTCGCCCAGCGAAGCGCCGACTTACCTCCCGTGCTGGCATACAGGAACTATCGCTGCACGTAACTTCCTGAAAAAAAAATGCTGAAAATTGTGTCCTTCGGTTCGAATGTATTCTAATTTACCCTTTGATGTAAGTCTCTAGGAATTGCTGCAATTTTCTCTTCAATAGACCAGCGGAGCTCTTCCTCCAAATGCGGATTTTCTGCACAGACCTGATCTTTCAAGTACCCTCAAAGAAAAACAGTCACAAGGGGTCAGATCAGGTGACAAGGACGCCATAACTCACGACTAATTATTCGATCGTCACTTTAAACTACTGAAAAAGTTCATGGACCGAACAGCTGTGTGACTAGTTACCGAATCGTAGTGAAAGTAACCATAGAGCCTTCCTTCTGGCGTCAATTTTTCGAAGAATAATGTCAATATTTGATTTATGTAAACATCAGCAGTAACAGAGATGTTGAAAAATAGGCGCTATAATTCTTGTGGAAGTCAACCCACACCACACTCCAATCTTTGCGTCGTGATATGGTTCTTCGAGAAGCTTCTGGTGAGGATTTTCTGCACACCAATAGCGGTTGTTTTGGCTGTTGACGTATCGACTCAGATGAAATCACGCGTCATCAGAAAAAATAATCAGAATGTGTTCCGGAGGTGCCAAGAATGCATTCGAGCCAAGTGACATTACATTCGGCATCTTTTTAAGCGCCGTTATCGTTTCCGTGAGTCAGCACGGGAGTTGAGTGAGCCCTTCGCTGGGCGAGCGAGCCCTTGTCTCCTCGGGCGACACGGCGCAAATCTTGGGCGAACGATAAACTGTACACCCTTTAGAAGACATTCAATGGGCATGTTCTTAAATGCTGTACACGAAACATGGCTTAACATGAAACAGGAAACATTATCTCTAATATACATACATGATATGAACTATGAGATCGGTAGTGACAGTTGCGCGAGTGTATGCCAGTAGCTGTTTCCGGGAGTTACCTGAGCTCAGTAGAGTAGGTTAAACGTAAGTGTGACCGCTGCGAACATTTTCCCGCGAGCTATTAGACGCTAGCGAAATACAGTTTAGCGATTACGGATATACAATATTTACGCTGAAATAATTTGTACGATTTTTTAGTCCTTTCAGTACTTTTATTTCTCTCTTTATTTTAGTTTTTTACCGTTGTAATTTTGTTATCATTGTGCATTTATACATTTTTTATATTACACGGAGCATTTACTATTTTTCTCTACTATTATTGTTATCTTAGAAATACTTCAGCATTTAATTTACTGGCTCATAATTCATTACAATATGTCAATACGGTTTTAATGCGGTTTATTAACTTATCAATTTATTATTAATAAAAAAGATGGATCTGAACCAAGTAATAAGAAATATTCAGTGAAGTCGTAGGCTTCTGCGGCCAGTCATGCAAATGATTTTGGCTGGCCGGGTGACGCAGCGTCAACTTGGGTAGACAAGATCATTTGCGACAAGAAATATTGTTAAAATGTAATGTCACATTCTTTACATTTTGTTGATGTACCTTTCTCCAATTTTATCTATCTTCTTTTCAATTGCAGACAAAGAGACTTTGCGAAATTGCTCTAAGGAATAATTTGATACATTTTTTTGACAGGGTACTCTTTGTTTACAAAGAGTAAAACATATGTGGATATATCTTGTCTAATTAATTTTAATACTCTACTGCTTAAACCGCATAACGCGACCCCGGGATCTATTCACGGCCTGGCAAGATTATAGTGTGCGTTTTCTTTGTTAAAATCCCAGTGTGTGCTGTGTGACGATGAGAAAACTCGCTTCTCAGAAAGTCTTCGTCCTAACAACACGCACCCCTTAACCCATGACCGCGTGGCCAGGCGGTTTGCGGGCTGTCACGCCAAATACTGACAGACTTCTTAGACCAGATGTTAAGGGTGACAAGATAAGTTTTTAGAATTTTTGATGCAGTGAGATATGTCTGGATTTACACAAACTTTGCTTTTCATTTGGCTTACAAACATTACAGAAACGGGTTATCACTGTGTTACCCCCACTCCTTCATTTTATTTTTATATTCTCGGTATATAATGGTTCGAAAAAACTCCAAACTCACTACCTTAAGTTACGCCTTAGTTGATATTACAGGGAGATGTAATTGGTCTATAATTGAATACCGTGGAACTATAATAAGAAAATATATGTTAGTAAGACAGGTGTCCAGCAGTATACACCACGGATATAGCGCATCCAGAAAGTAATTTTCCGTATTTTGTGAAATAAAAGACCAAATAGTTACATGCAAAATTTTATTGGCAACAGATATTACGCATGTGCAATTTTCCCGTTTAAATGCGTGTACTTTAAAAGTGAAAAAAATCAATAGGGAAACTTATTTTCTGGATGTCCCTGGAATGTATAATGGTAAATATATTGAATATTCTTTAGGGAAACACTCCATCGCACTTTAATACATTAGTGGCTTATTGTAACCTAAAGTTTTTGGTCCACTCGTCCTTTCAAATCCAAGTGGCTGCCGAGGCTCCGACCGCCGCGACCACAACAGTTAACCACAAAAAAGTGGTTTCTGCCCGCCGCATAATTTTGTTCTATTTGCTTTCCTCCGCATCCATTCATGAGCCCTGAATTCAAGTCCAAAATTGTTTTTAAAAACGTTTTTAAAGGAGTTTTCCTAGCTTAATATTTCCTTTGGGTTAAGTAGCCTCAAGATACAATGATATCCTTAGGCTCTTCAGATTTATCAAATAAATTTTTAGCACCACTCTTGTAATGTATGTAACAAAAATATTTATATTTAGGATACTATACTATTAAAATTTAGAATGCTACTCAGAATCTTCTGAGATTATGCACTTTCTACAGATATTTACGTGATTATTTTGTCTATCTGCAGGTTTGAGGTGATGTTCTGGGGAATTCGCGATCTCCGGCCAACATTTCTCACATCTCTTCGAAGTCCCATCGTAGTTCTGGAATGTAGTGGTTACGAATTACGTTCGTCGCATTTGCCTTATACGCAAACTAATTTCAATTACCCTTTTCCTCTTCAAAAAATAGATATGGTGAGTATATCTGAAATTCTTTCACAAATAAATTAATGTGTAAAGGAAGTGTACCATTAACAAACAGTGGCCCAACCGCTGTTGCTTGTAACATGCTATTTGGACAATAAAATCCAGTAAATGTAAAAGTATTCATACGATGAGTATTGTAACGAAAAGCACTGTATTTCCCTAAAATAGTACATTCACATTAATTCATTGATCTCATTGACCAATTGCTCAAATAAGTGTTTATAATTAAAAAAATAGAAATAGATGATTACAATCTGTGATATTTATTAATAAAAATATCTATCAGAAACTAAGCGCAGAAAGTTATTGTGCAAATCATAGTTTTCATAAATAGAAAATAAATTTTTTTCTGATAAATCTAATATTTAGTGGATAGCCACTTGATTTTATTACCGCTTTCAATGTTCGTTGCAAAGAGCTGACAAATTCGATGTCACCTTGATCGTAATATTATTCCATTCTTCCAGCAGAACTCTTTTTACTGTCCGCTTACTAGAAGTATGCCTCGTTAAAAGCCTTAATTCCCATGACTCCCAAGGTTGGAGTTTGGAGACATTGAAGGTAGGATCGGATGGTGTGCAGTATTCAGAAGCGAGTTTAATGGCAGTACGGTTAGGGTCGTTATACTGCATAAATATCAAGTCTTCACTAATGTGTTGCAACCCGAGGGTTTACATGAGCCTCCAGTTTATCTATACACTGTTTGTGATCCATTTCCCCCTCTATAAAATGCACAAATACAGCTCCTGCGGCGCTCATGCACGCGCTACTAAAACACTGTCTCCGCCGTTCTTGGCCATGGAACAAAGATTCTCTTTATTAGGTTGGGTATTCTTCCACCTGGGATATTGAACTCCATTTCGTCTGTAAAAATTATATTTTTGCATCATTATTTCGACAGCAAGGCAGTGACGTTGAGCCACCAGTAACTAATGACGGAAATGCAACTATGATACTACATTCCAACTAAATTTTGAACCATATTATGTCAAAAAAGAGCCATTTTGAATTTTTTTTATAAACGCAACGTTGAAAATTATTCGGATATTAAAAATATTATCGTTAGAAAATCGTGTTATTGTGCAAAATTGTAATTTAAAGTTATTTTTAATAGCTTTATTATCTATTTGTTCAATCCATTCCTTTTACAGAGATTTGCATGTCTTAATACTAAAACTGAGTTAGGGCATAGGCAGGTTCATTTAGTCGAAGTTCCCTCATACTTTGTTACGTTTTTATTAATTTAGTGTTTCGATTTTTTATTTATTTTGTACTTGTGACGTTTTATGGTGGGAGTAAATTTTCCTTGGGGTATCTTGAAATAATTTTAATGTCTTCTGCTGAACGTCCTATATTAAATTTTTTAACACACTCCGCTTGTAGTAGTCCCTCAAAAAAAATTACTGATAGTCTTCTAATATCAGTATTCAAATTTTCTATTTTCAGTTCGTTTCTGATTTGCCTATTTGAAACGTACCATAGTGCTTTAATTGAACGTCTTAAATTATTTTGAACTACTTGAATTTTCTCTATGTTACTTTTGGGGGCTTCACTCCAGACAGGGCAAGCGATAAGATATGGTCTAATAATTGATTTGAATAAAATTATCCTACATTCTATGCTTAGTCTAGAGTGGCTATTTATGAGTAGATATAGTTTTGCTATTTTTACGTGTTTTATTGGCTATTTGTTTGCATATATTTTTATGTGTCAAATAATTGCTGCGAGCACTTACTGATACTATTTCTGTAATTTGGTTTTTGTTATGCTTGCATTTGAAGTAAACGTTTCCGGGAAATTAGGTTTGCGGATCTTTGTGGTAAAAGAGGCAATTCTGTCCTGTTTAGAGGCCTTGCTTCGCCTCTTTTATCTTTCTAGCTTAATTGATCCAGATCTGGTTCCTGTTGCCCATGAGTTGGTGTTGGTTTGACACTCAATGAGTCGGAATGAAAATTACAGTGTTTCCTGTAATGGCCGCCAGCCTCCGTAGTTGGCGGTGTGGCTACCGTGGCAGTTACCACAAACAGGGGGTGAACTTATACTGATTTTGAACTCTGAATAATGGTACTTATTGGGGCATTTAACACACCTAGATTCTAAATACGTTAGCCTGCGTATGCCCTATCCTTTGGCATTTTTTACATTCAATAACTTTATTATTTACTTGAGCATAGAATCTTACAATACAATGATCAAAACGTTTAAGATGTTAAATGTTTCTAGGATTTGTTTCGTCTTCTAGTTACACTGCACACATGATAATAAGCTTTTTACCTTTATTATATAACCTAGACACTTTTACATCATTATGTTTTAATTTTGTTAGTCCATTATAAATTTATTTCGGGGAATGTCTGTCAATGAAAAGGGAATGTCTTTCATAAATACTGAAAATGATTTTGTACGAGTGTTCCTGAAGGAATGGAATGGTATATTTGTTTATTTGTAGACATTTTTTGAAGTTTCGGTAATCATAAATTTCCGTTAGATATATTTTCACTCCATTATTTTCTAAGCGGATGTTGAAGTCACCTTGCGCTGTTTCTTTGATGTCTTATAATATTAAAGAAACGTTTTCTGCATCGTGCATTATAATTGGGGGAAATTTCGTTTTTTCGGTTGCTTATTTACGTCTAAATTTATTGCATTTTCATCTTCACTCACTATATTCCCTAGTTTTGCATATCCTGAATACGTTGAAACATTATATACATAACCAGAAATTTCAAAATCAGCCTTTTTTTTAAAAATCTCGTTCATTGGCTTACTAGTTTGATTACCACTATTTGAATTTGACTCTACGCAATACTCGGTCCCTTGCCGAGCGCGCTTGTATCTGTTAATTTCCGGTGAGTCAGGAGTTGTTTTTTCACTTTCCGAGGAATCTACTTTATCCAAGTCTTCATGGACCATTTTTTGCTGTAAGGAGCCCGTTGTTTCTTGAACTGGTTGTTGATATGCTGCGTGTTTAATCGCTGCTGCAAGTTGACCATCCGGTGTCCACACGAGTTGCGGGGGTTGCACTAGATTTTGATTTTGCTGAAGATGATGCTGAAACCCCTGAGCACTGTTTTGCATTAAACTGCCACTTAAACACTGATTAATTAATGTTGTTTTACTAGGTTCACTGGTTGGAGAACTAATTAGTTTTATAGCAATAACAATTATTTGCCCCGCGTCGGGACAACTACTCTCTGACATTGACACAACCTCTCTTTCACTGACTGCGAATGCAACTGAGCTCGCAGTGATGGCTCCTTCGTTAGAATATGCTGCTCGATGTGAATCGCTCGAGATTTCGCCAACGAATTTGAACTTTATTGACATTTCAGTAACATTTGAGCCCTAGCAACACCCAGAGTACCCAAGAATTAAAGTTATGAGGTTCTTATCACATAATTCTAAATTAAAACACTCTTTATTGATTGTTACGGTGCAAGTGAACTCTTCTGTCAGGAGCGCAATTAAAAACTCATATTCGAGTCCGTATTGTTGCTGTCAATGACGGCGTCTGGTTCTGGTGTACATACATACGTAAGTTGCGAGTGACAAGCAGAACTCGCCTTGCATCTGCTAAAGGAGCAGTCACGGCCTTTTTAAGTTGTGGAGCGTTGGTATGCCTTCAAGCAAAATGTATCCATGTTTCAACGTAAGAAAGAGTGCTCATTTCCAAACTGACGTAGCCTATCTCCATTTTCATTTGTTTTGTAGATTTATATATTACTACAACCTTACGATATGGTATAATATTTTGCCAAATATTATGTTCAAAAACGTCATTTCTCCTTTGTTAAACGATGTCCTAAAGCTGTTGAACTATGTTACTGAACCAATATTTACATTACCTGACATATTGTATTTTTTGGGAGATACGTCCCATTCAAAGAAGTTCAATTGTTCACGATATGGGAAATACATCGTCTCTGACTGAAGTTTTAACTAATACAGCCATATTACTTTGAAATTATTAAAATTATTTAACGTAATGTTTTGTTACAAGAAAACAAGAAACTAGGGAAGAAATACGATTTTTTGCAGGTACTACCAATGAATGCAGAGCATCGTCCAGCTCTCACCATAAAAGTAATAGATACTAAAAGATTTGGAAGAATGCATCTTGTGGGTTGCCATGTTATTCGCGACATGGACCGATTTTTACTGTCCATACGTGAAAGATCTATTCCTCGCAAAAGTGGATTAATATTGGAGTTCATTCCTGAAATGGATCAGACAGGTAAGTAAAATTTCATAAAAAAGGGAATATTTTGCTAATTCAAAGCAATTCACATTTCAAAAAAGCTATTTTTTCAAGACAGCAATTCAAAGATTGACAAAAATGTCAAACGAGAAAAAGTGAATGAAAAATGCAAGTATCCACTCTAACTTTGCATATGTTAATAATAATGCATATATATATGCAAATAAATGTCTCATCTACCATTTGATTAAGTTTTTTCGTTGTACAACCAATTTTTGTACTCTAAATACTATGATATGTCTGTTTGGATGTGAAAACGAATGTTTTTGAAATATATTATACAGGAATTTAATAAACTTGGCGAAGATTTATTGAGAATTTTTTAAAAAAGTTAGTGAACCGCAAATTTATTAGAAACTAGTACAAAAAGTACGTATATTAATGACAAAGAGGTTCTCTTGATGAAAAAGTCATTAATTGGATTTTTAACTTGAAATAAATAACTTCAAAAATATATTGGGAAGTACAATAATTAACAATTTACAAAATTATTACAAGAATGAACGATAATTCATCCAACAATAAGATGGTATTTTTATTCAATAAATGTAATTATTACATACAGTATTGTTCGTCATCACTCGCATTTTCAGGTTGAGTTCACTACGTAATACATAGAATTTGATGTATTTCAAATTTAAATATTCATAATAATGAAATTTTTTCCGCTTAAAAGGAAAATTATTTACAATGCAAGACGAACCTCGCAGCGACCCCCTCTCCGGGCTAGGGGATCTTCCCCACCACCGCGCCGCATAAAGTTGATGTCTTTAAAAAACAATTGGCCAAGAATAAAAAAGCTTAAGGCAGTGGTGAAAATGAATAAAAATGAATCATTTAAAAAAGTACAGGCACCTTTAATATTATAGTTCTAGAACGACGACGAACAATTTTAACTTTGACAATTTTCTAAAATACGGAGATTTTAATTAATTGGCTAATTAATAAAGGTGGACCTGTGCCATTTCTATAAGCATACTTTACAATTGAAAATTTCGATGCGACTGCACGTAAAGTACCCCCAAAATCAAAGTATGAGTTTCAAATTAAAGGAGCCGTGACATCATCCATTTCGGTTGAGAAATACTGAAATTCGATGAATATCTTGAGGACGAGTTAGGCCAACGTGTTCCCAACGGGGTCTGTATCGTATCTGTGTCGATGAAGATTTTCAAGGGGGTAAATGATGATCAAGGGAAGAAATGTGACCCTGCGAGTGATAGGTATCATCAAGATCTCAATTTTTACAAAAATATTAATAAATTTGATAATTTTTACTGATGTGAAGTAACACTATATACAATAATAAATTACAAATTCTCTCTTCTTTGGATTCCATCTTTCATCCGTGGGATCAGGGGCGTAGTGAAGCTAGTGCAACCGGTGCACTCCACTGGTCCCACGAAGTAAGGAGCTCTTACTAAAAATCCCCGCGGAAAGAATAAAATAAATCGCACTCCATGCTGATTTTCTCCATTGCATTAGACATTTTCTTGAACCAGTTAGGTTTAAAACTCTTAATATCATTTATTGGAGATGGGAATGGGCCCCATTTCGACTTTCTCCTCGTGGGCACCCGAGAACCTAGCTACATATCTGCTTAGGATGTTTAGGAAACTCAACAAATAACTCTTTTCACGACGGTACTCTTTAGTAGAAGAAAATATTCCCTGCAATATCCACTGGAAAAATATTTTGTGAAAATTCTTCAATTATTGAAATATGTGACTCTTTACGAAATAAAGGGGGTACCAAATTGCTAACTTTAAGACATTTATGTGCAATTCTTTGTATTATGGTTATGTTTGCTGTATATTATAGAGAATAATGTAAGGGGGTCGATGGAGCAAACAATTCTTTTTAAAAGGGGTCGATTAAAGAAAAAGTTTGAGAATCCCTGGTTAAGGTGCCAGTGTTGTTAACGAATTGACGGACGAAACGGGTTTTTGTTAGTTCTGGCTACAGAACAAATTAGAAGAAAGTAATTTATTACATATAGGAGAAAGATTTATCCTTATTTTTTTATGCCAGGGCCCCGTAATACGAGTTATTCCTTTTGACTCAACATAACAGTACTTTCTTTGCACTACGTACGTACTAAGGAGAAAGTAAAAATGGGTATATCTTGTTCCTATCTGTAGTAAATTACGTCCTTTATCACGTTGCGTAGTCAGAATTCACGTTTTGTAGGTAGAAAAATTAATTGATGCTAAAACGTTTTTGTTGTCGACACTGGCTGCTAAAACAATTCAAGCGATTATCTCAAAATTGATATTCCACGATCTGAACGAAATCAAGTCCCTGCGAGTTTGAAACGGATATTTTGATTTATGGAGGCAATTCACCTGAACCCTGAGAAAGTTTCAAAATTTTCTAAAAAATTGCACCAAATATTTCTATTAACCTTTCTCGGATATCGTAAAGGGCGCTTAAAAATCGCGCAAGTCCCATTTCCGTTAAGATCTTCGAGTTTTCGAAACTTGCAAAATTTCAAATTTGTATGGCGTCTTCGTACTACATACAATAAAAATATATTTTTCTTTCGGGCCTATTTTTGTGAAACTATTTAAAAAAATTCTAAACAAAACATAACATTGTAAAAGCATAGTATTGATAACAGATTTTTTTACTTAAATAACTGTTCCTATATAAATTCCTTACTTAAATCTGTTCTTTGAAATTTGTTCTTGAAAAACATCTCTGACTTTTTTAATTTGCAAACCCCAATGTTCAACTATTCTTAAGCGTCCGGAAACCGCTGGGACATATGTTTGCTTTGATTTGAATTTGCTTTATTTTACGTGGCGAGAGCTTATGTTCGAATTACAGCGCGGAGAGGAAATTTTTGCTGGTCAGAAACACTTTTGCAGGTTCATGTAGTATTATATATTATTGCGAAGCCGTTATAAATAATGCAAGAAAGTATGTGCTCTTGTAGTACCACTAGTTTAATAATCTGAACTTTCAGATGGCCGCCGAAGATTTTCAACAGTAGTTCTTCCCGGAGGTGAAACTAACCAAACCACTAAACAAAAATGGACCAACTTATACGTACGTATATAAGCGCTAAAGGCTTCCGATGTTCCACAATCCCAGAATATTTCAAATTCGGATGTATCAATATAAACATTTTTCTTATATTTCTGTAAAAAATGGTTCAGGAAAAAACGAAATACGGTTTTGGGTTCGTTGTACAAAAACGTTTAACTATGTACAGTTTTTTTTACTTGTCCCATATTTGTACTCTTAGATAAATGAGAGTATTGTAATGAAGCGTGCTACAGTTTGAAAGCACACAACAGAATATCAGGGTTGCAAGAACTTCATTGTGTTCGCACGCAATCATTTCAATTGCTACAAACACTTTGTTGACACATACACAATGTTGAGTGGTTTGAATTCGTTCACTCCATTTCTAGGAATAGTTTTAATTAATTAGAGAAATTTGATTGCGATTACGAGTTGGCTAGCTCTCACGAGCTGGGAGTTGCCCTGATGGTTGCTCGCCAGGAGGAATGCATAGGGCCGGATTTAGATACAAAATCGTGTAGAGGTTCCTCTTCGGTAAAAAAGGTGGTCCATGTTTATTAAAAAACGCTCAATGTTTTAGGACATTTTTTGTACAAAGTTTATAGTACAAATACACACATTCTAGTACAGTATTTTTTATTAATACTTATTTTACTGATACAAACGTACTCTATCATTGTTTCGAATATTTTGTGATGTTTTTCGGGGAGCGGCTTTCTCCATGGACGGTGGTTCCTAGGAAACTGCTTATTTTGCTTGTAGGGAAATCTGGTCCTGGGAAGGGTGCGTCCGAGAGGAGGGGAGGTCTGGAGGAGAATTCTAGCGGCCGACTGATCTGAACGGAGTTTTTCTGTAGTTTCTCCGATCAACACCAGGCAAATGCTGGAGCAGTACCCTAACAATCGGAACACGGATCGCGCGCGATCTTTCCTTCCTGTTTTTGTCATATCTTCGCTCCTTACACAAAATTACACTTACATGCACGACACTACCACACATGTCGGGAGATCGGTCAGGTTCATAGAGCTTGTCCCAGCTGGGGCGGTGCCTTCTGGTGTGAGATACCTGATTGGGGAAAACCTGCGAATTGACGTGTAGTTCGGCACCCGATCTTGTCATCCAGCTGGGGAAGATGACCAACACCTCGTAAGATAAAACATGCACCACACGGGACTAATAAGCCGTTGACACGCCCGGAAACACCAATCAATCTAGTGTGAGGTATTTGGATATCTTTAGGTCTAAGTTGTGTTGTTACCTAGAAAGATGTTCATGAATTCGTTAATAAAACAGTAAAATATTTTTTTTGGTTTCATTCACAGGCATGTAATAGTGTAGTTAAATCTACTCATTTCTGTAAAAGAAGTTAATCGTTACATTTAAAGTAGTGCGAAGT
The DNA here is from genome assembly GCA_017312745.1 of Gryllus bimaculatus. Classification (NCBI taxonomy): domain Eukaryota; kingdom Metazoa; phylum Arthropoda; class Insecta; order Orthoptera; family Gryllidae; genus Gryllus; species Gryllus bimaculatus. The sequence goes on from BOPP01000152.1 coordinate 1,882,424, forward strand.
CCATTATCTTGAATACAAAAATGCTGCTAAAAGCTAATTACTATATCTAGCCTCTGAGCCTCTGTGTCCTACATCGTTTGATAAAATACCATCTCAATATCTTGAGCGGTTGAAAGAATATTTGGGGTGGGGAATCCTATTTACAAATGTGTGTAACGGCAAACGCTCTACAGCGTAGTGTTCAGCTCGTTAGCTCTCCACCTGTGAATACTCGTGCTCGCACTCCGATTCCATTTATTTTTTATATTTAATGATATTTAATTTGCAATGATCATAGGAGACTCGCGTCAGATTTTGTTGGGGATCCCAACTTCTCATTTTTTCCTTCATTATCTCCTCCTCCTCTTCCTCCTCCTCCGCCACCTCAGGAAAAGGAGAAGAAATACGCGTGTCACTAAGGTTTTAAATAACTCTTTATGATCACGAAATAGGCAAGAAACGTACGCGAGGACTGCAAAATGAATGTGTGGAACTGATCGCTTGGACATTACTCTTTATTTCTTCAGTCTGTTTCCTTCAATAATTTAAAGGAGAATTGTTCTCCTCGTTATAATTTAGACTATAAATGAATAATCTTGCATTTGAATGAAAAGCATTGTATCTTTTTGTTTAGAATGTCTTTATGGATAGAAGAGAATGGGATAAAAATTTAGTTTTGTCAGCCAGAATTCAAAGAATGGACAATCAAGAAGGAAGTTACGAAGATGATACTGAAAGTGACTGGTGGACAAAGTATTATAATGGAATAAAGGTAAACATAATACACAATAATTAAAAATAAACACGCGAAGCACAGTTACGCAAATATCTTTACCATACAGCAATAAAGATGTCATTTCAAAAAACTTTCGTCCTAATAATACTTCATTAGAAGACAATTGCGTGGCTCAATGGATAGTTTTATTATTGGTTGGTAGTACTGTAAGACATGAATTCCTGTAAATCACGGACCGTCATATTTTCGCTCGCTGGAGTGCAGACTGGACTCGTCAGAACTCAACTGGATAGAATCGATCTCGTCTGCACTGTTCTCGCCTAGACTGAACTCGACTGGGTGTTCTCGACTGAACTTATCGCGACTGAGGTACCGGATTAAGTGGCTCAGTGCGTCAAGTGAGTGCCTCTGACAGGGTGCGAGTATCGATGGTGGCTGCATTTTCGACACTAGCTAGATAGCTAAGTCGAATTCTGCATCTGTCAGGAGGAGAATTCTAGAGGCCGACTGGTAATTTTCCATCGTTACTCCAATCAACACCAGGCGAATGCCGCAGCAGTATCCTTACAAACAGACCACAGACCGCATGCGATCATTCGCGATTTCTTCCTCTTCCTTGTCCTATCCTCACCCCTTACTTACACACACTTGCACTTATGCTCACTACACTGCCGCTCATGTCGGGAGTCCAGTCTGGAGCTTAGGGCTTGTCCCGGGTGGAACGGTAATCCATTGGTACGCGATATTGGTTCGGGGAAATTTCAGCAAGTTGACTTATAGTTCGGCGCCGGATCTCCTTATCAAGCCGCTGGTACATCCTGTCATGAAAACATGCACTACACTTATAGAACTAATTATCTTAGCCGTTGAAGCGCCCGGAAACACTAATCAATAAATCGAATGAACTGATTTGCCTCTTCCGTCTTCATTTTCTCAGTTCTTATCTGTAAAGAACATATAAATCTGTGAAAACGCATACGTCACATAAGGTGTGAAAGGCAAATAAGGTTTGAAAAAACGGAAATTTTTGTCTTTTATGAAAATCAGAGATTTTGAGAACGAAAAACATATAGCAATTATAATTTGCTCATACGCCACAGATTTTTTGTTAGGTGTAAAATGCTATTTTTAACATTCACATTTAATTGTATTTCTGTCAAACTTGAAATATCAGATAACATTTCTACACACGAACGCACATTTCGAGAGTTATATATGAGAAAGGGTTATATATGTAAAATAATTTAAAAAGTCATCATGTCCTGGCCCACCTGAAATAATTTTTTGGTTTCAGCTTCAACGTGTGTGGACAAAGTACGTGGAAAATTTAGAATCTGGTGAAGATTTCAACAGAAGAACTGAATCTGCTGTGATAATGGTAGGTATATAATAAAATTTTCGATAGTTGATGTTTGCATTACCATACTAAATATTCAATGGCTTTCAAATCTATTTCTTTAATCACGTATGCAATGTAACTCTGAAAAATTAACAAAAACTATGTCTTGCAATCAAAAAGACTAATCTGGTCCAATATTTTAACATGTCAATACTTTCCACTCAAATACATTAGTATCTCTTCTGAAAATGAAATGTAATCGAAGTACTCGAACTACTGCATATGTGCTCTCAGTACATTACAACTTTTAAACCATATTAAGAAGAATACGTCGCTGATAAATAGTTATATTTCCATATGATATTTCCATATTCCCATATTACAAAACGAATTTGTGCTTCCACAAAGATGCCTTCAATTAAGTACTAAATGTCATTTCTTTGCTTCGCAACTTTTATGGATCCTTGCGATCAATTGAGAGGGATGGGGCAACTATAATATGCTTAATAAAAGCTAGCCTTCAATTCTGACAGAAACCTATTAATTTATCCAGGAAGTTATTTAAGTGCGTTGATGATAATATGAAAATCCTTACCTTTACTATATTTTTAGCAACGTTGAATACATAGCAAGAGGACTATTGCAAGCATAATAATATAAAAAAATAGTAGGAGGCACAGAGAAAATACACTCATTCATTTCTTTACGAAAAGGTAAATTAACCGTATTCTAAGTAATGTGAAGTAAGAGAAATATTAATTTCTATAATTGTATCACATACTCTTATAGCTATAAATATTTCGTTCGTTTTATACTAAATGGAATCCGTTTGACACTTTTGAATTTGAATTTAATCGGCTATGAATGTCACATATCTGGCACATAGTAAGATATGAAGGGATACTTTTGTTTCTTGCTAGAGCAAGAAGTATATTGATGGTTATAATATACTGCTAATTGACATGTGCTTGAGGAGTGCCGCTCAAGCAGACGCTGCAGCTAAACATCAAGTAGACATCTCTATTGGATTTAATTTCTAAGAATAATATTTGTGTTCTACTTTGTAACTTACTAGATACATGTAGAACTTTTTAGAGCTTACAATGATATTTTTTCTAAATTTTAAACTGTCGATTTTTGGTAAAAAGTTTAAAAAATTAAAAAATAGGACAAGAAAGTATTTAAAAAAATAATGAATTGAATACATACATCAAATGAAAGAGAATATTTAATATCGCAAATATTAAATTTCGGTCACAATTACAACACCAGTTGAAAATGATTAACTTTAGCAATGCAAGCATTTTTTCGAAAATTTTGAAAATTAATATAATCTCGAAAAATATTTGGTAAAAAATCTAAAACCGGTGTCTCATATTTTTGCTTCTACTTTGCACAGAAGAAAAAGTTTAAAAATCTGGGACATCAAGGCCAAATTTCCCTTTAATTTGTGCGATTTGACGAGGAATGACCCAAATGCGTAGTTTTCAAGTAATTTTGCGCGAAATATGATCAATTTTATTTCTTTAACAATTTGTGTCTCTAAAACAGCAAAGAAAATATTCATTAAAATTTCTCCTCGTGTGTACCGAAGAACGGTAAAAGAATTGGTACTTGTCCCAATTTTTATCGAACTCCCCTTATTTGTAAAATCGCAAAAAGTTAATATCTCAAAACTACAAAATTGAAGTTAGAAATTTTTGTCCTCGACAATGAGTGTTCTGAGCTCTTTAAAGAAAATCACGTGCAATTAAAAAAAATCGAGTGGTTTTCGCGTAAATTGCACTTGATGGTTGCGTAAAAAGCCCTAAGCACCCGATCGATTTCCCGGCGTGTGCGGTGGTAGTGTAGTCCATGTTAGTGTAAGTGTGTGTAAGGGCTGATGATAGGATAAGGAAGAGGTAGGAATGATCGCGCGCGATTCGTGGCCCTTTTGTTAGGGTACTGCTCCGGTATTCACCTGGTGTTGATCGAGGAAACCACGGAAAACTACAGATCAGAGCAGCCGGGCGCTAGAACGCTCCTCCAGATAGCGACTGAGTTCGACCTATCTGACAAACGAGTCAAACCTTCTGTCACAGATAGGACTCGAACGTAGGACTTCTCAGTCAGAGGGATAGCAGCGTTGTGATTGACATTTATGCAATTTCTAAACAAGTGTCACTATTTTATTTCTGAAAATTCAAAAACTAAATTTAAAACAATTAAAGGAAAAATTTGGAGCAGTTTTTCATAATATATTTTTACTGAATATTTTATTTTTTAATTTTCAGGAATAAAAATAGTGACGCTTAAGAGAGAGGTAAATGTCTCATTTTCGTTGATCTCTCTGCATTTTCGAAATTTGCGTGTTGTAAATATTGGGTTCAGACAATTACATTTTTAAGTGTCTGCGTCGGCCCGATTTGGAAAGTTATACCCTTTCAGTGGCGTACAGGTAAGGTGCACGGCGAGTTCACTCGGAGGACCTACATTCGAGTCTCTGTGCGGAAAAACATAATGTTTCTGGTTTAAAACACTTTTGCAGGTTCATGCAGTATAATACTACGGATCAGTTAGAAATAATGCGAGACATTATGTGATGTTGTAGCATCACTAGTGTATATATCTTTGACGCGTGTGTAATACCTTTGCCTCTGAGTTTGGGAAAATTTAAAAATAAATTTAAACACATAAGTTACAAATAGTAGTTGTTCACATGTTTAGACTATAACATTCTAGTTTTGTATTTATTTAGTATTGAGTTATATTATATATAAAATATCTAATATACTATAATATGATACAGAACTTACAGATGGAGAGCTGTCACCGGGAACTTTACCAAAGCAGTTAATGTATTATATTATGCCTAGATTGAACAAGAACGGCTAGCACTTCATCCCATTTCTAGCGAAGTACAGAAATAGTTTCTATCGTTTATAATGCTGCCCCCCCCCCATTTCCCTATTGGGAATGAAAGTAAGTACAGTGCGACCATTGTGCCGGTCGCGTGGGAATTTGGCCTCCGTGAACGAGGCTTCGGAGGCCGGAGAAATCGAGATACCTGTAGGGCGGACGGTAGAATCCCCGAGGAGCGAAGATGGCTCTGCACTTCCGGGAAGTTTAAATTGTACTCACATTATAGAAGTACTGAAGCTGCTCACTACTCTGATATATTCTTGACATCTAAATAGGCTCTGATTCACTCGGTAAAGGACGTCCTGTGTGGTATTGCAGAGATCTGTTTCTGTATATTTTACCTTAATTCTTCTTCCGCATGGGGATTTGTCGCATATGCGAACTTCCAGAAATCCCCAAAGAAAGAAATCACTCGGCGTCAGATCAGGAGAGCGTGAAGGCCACAAACCACCCGTGATAATTCTGTCTCCATAAACGGCATGTAAACTCCTGAAGCACTGTGTGCGGTTGCGGAGACCTTTCCGTAACTACGCTCTTCAGTAGCCAACATTTGGAAGGAAAGGCTCCAGGATACGATGAACTCAACGGTTTGACGCATTTTACGTCAGTATCTAACACAAATACTTTCTGTTTTGATAGAACTTCGAGAGAGCCATCACAAATCGACTATTCACCGGGACTGGAGTCATGCTTTTTGCAGGGCGAGACGTTGAAACGCTTCTGTTCGCAGATTTTTCCACGATCGCGGCACACTAATAAAATAGTCGCACACAGATCATTTCCAAGTTCTACTCCCAAAAGCTGAGCGCTCTGAGCGCACGTTGGTATCTCCTCCGCAGCTGAGGCAAGACTGAACACTTAAGTTATACTGAGCTTAAAATAATACATCGACTCAGCCTAATTCTTTGAAAACTCAACTTTTGACCTTAAGCTTCAAGGATTAAATGTAAAACGCAAATGTTAACTATGTATTCATTACATTGTTTTATAGGAAACTATTTTTCAGATATATTCTTCTGAATTAGAAGAACAGCCTGAATTTCATTACTTTATGGACTGGTTACATACATTTCCTATTTATCACGGAAAGTGGAGGCAGTCTGATGTGTTAAATGATAATGCAGTAGCAGGTAAATTCAAGGTAAGAAAACGAAGGAAGTACAAGTAGCCTATTTTCCCATGTGTAGGGATGACTAAAATATTCGTGCTTAGTTTTTAAAGATAAAACAGAAGTTGAAGCCTTTTAGCACCACATATTTTTACTTTGAATATTATAAAGAGACATGTATAGTATGGATATAAATTTACGATGTGACTAGAAGAATGGAATTTTTACACAGATTAAACGTTGACAGATTTTCAATACTGGGAATACTGGAGAAGAATTATTGGAGAGATACGTGATACGTCATAATGATTTTGATTTTTGTTTATTCTTTATCTTGGTTTACAGAATTGGGTGGGAGGCGCATTTACTAAATTTATGAATTACTTTAACTCTGCGTACAAGAAAATTGATTCTGAAATAAAAATGTTTAAAAAACAACAAGCATACATTACATAATACAAAACACTTTACATATCTTTAATCCTAAGAGAAAATATATATTACTTAAAATAGATCAATTCTTAATTTCTTAATGGGGCTACCAGTTTTGAGTTTGACTCTTCAACTTATTCACTAAACCTGTTTTTTTGAGCTAGGCTCTTATTACAAAGTAATCTGGGTTTTTACAATTTGCCAGCTTAACTTTGCGTCGGTTCTCGGAATCATATGCGATTTGTTTGTATGCACCCGTACTCGGTTTCACACACCAGCTCACCTGATAGCCCGATGAGGCAAACGCACAGTGTTCCATCATACTATCATCATCTTGTGACAGCCTAACAGGCCGCACTAAATCTCCAATATGGTGGCGTTGACGTTGGTTTGCCAGTACCGCCAACTTCACAACTCAAGAGTTTCATCCCAACCCTCGATATTCAAAGGGACGAACATTCGGAATGATACACTGCGGATTTGATACATAATTACTTATCTCGCATTCTTTCTTCATTTTGTTGGGTTTGGAGTTCAGGAAATAATGCATCCTTCGTAAGTGATCAATTCGCAAAAAATTTGTGTGTATTTAACACATAAGTATAATCACTATTTTGTCGTAACAATAAACTGTGTGGTTTGTATTAAACGAAGGCGCCCCATCTGCAGAAGTTTGCAACTGCTGCACTGCAGTTTGTGATATTGCATTGGCACAGATAACTGTTATGTTGCATTCCTGCCGTCAGTCCGTTTATTTCATTTCGGAACTTTCGTGGCCAATTCATTCATTGTTCCTTCTCACTCCTATGTTTAATCCAGAGTTAAGTAAGTATCGTTTAGAATTCTTTGGGTATTCTGAGAGTAAATGCCTCAGAACAGTTTTCGTCCAGTTTGCCTGAACCTTGAGCAAATGCTGAGATGGCCCCTTGTTTTGCTTCTGGCAATAAATGTAACTTCAATTTAACTTCTCCCCATAGCACATCACTCACAGTTTGTAACTGTTTTTGGCGTAAATAAATAAAAAAAATGCAGATGTCAACAGTGAGCTGTACTGTTAAGACGATTTAATAGTAGATTTCAACAGCGGAAACAAAAATGAGCTAGCAGTTTCCGATTGTTGTTTAAAGGGTTAGATGATTTTTCCTTTCCACAATATTGAGATTTAAAACGAATTCAACAGTAACAAATACACAGCAATCAGACTTGTAAGCTGATTTAGTTAGTAATGTAAGTTTTAAAATAAAAATATACTATTTCATTGGATATTTAAATTTTACTTGCATATTTAATATTAAACGATTTATATTTTTACACAGGCCCACTTCATTATAAATTTCTATACTTCTTCTATACTATTATATTTATATACTTTTAAGATGCATCTTCAAATACGTGAAATGTGTACTGTTTTTCAGGGATCATTTATTATTTACAAATTGCCAGAGATGCTAGCTGAAACAGATGTGGGTAAACACTTTACATTTAGTTACCCATCAAATGATTCACAGAAGATTATTGTGAGAGTTTATGTGATTAAAGCAATTGGTCTCCATCCAATGGATACTTCTGGAAAATCAGATCCATATGTTGTGGTACAGATAGGGAAGAAGAAAATAACTGATGTAAACAATTACGTTCCTAGTGAAATAAATCCAGTGTTTGGCAGGTAAAGTGAAAATATTTCATGTAAATGTCTATAATAAAAGTTGAAGGCTCAATCAACACATCTAGCTGTTAATCGTACAAGCAAACAAACTTTCTGTGTATTACTTAGATCCAACGAAAGAATGTATTTTGAAAAATGAGTTTCGCTAATTCTTAAAATCTAGTGTTAATCCCTGAGAATATTGAAAGCTGGCGAATCTGTCCATTAAACTTAGGCACAGACAATTGACATTTTCAAATGGCTAGTAAAGCATTTACTTACCAACTCAAGAATACGTTATTTCACAAGCGGCGGCAAACTGCGGCGTAAACAAGTTCCAGAGTGTTTGCCCCACCCTGGTGGCAAACGTCGCTTACGATACGCTTTTCTGCATTCAACACAATTTGTTTCATGTCAATAATTGAAATTCAAAAAAAAAAAAAAATCGGTAAATCTAGTAAAACATTAAAAACCATTACGACCTCCTGAAACAGGTTTTCATAAGCGTTTTCCATGCAGAATCAAGGTTTTTGAACAGTTGCTGTGGCAGCTTTCCACACTCTTTGCGAGTCCTTCGTAATTAGAAAAATTGATGTCTCAGCTGAAGGTGTTTCCGATAGGCTGGGGCGTAGGCGTGCGCCGCATAACTCAAAAGAAGGCATCTACATTTCTAAGCCCCTTTTCTAATTTTCGATGATTAAATGTGTTTTTGGGCGGTTGGAGAAGGGATCAACTCCAACCTGGACGTATGCTTTCGGGAAGTTCTCTTTGTACAATTTCCACATTTTTCAGAGTTTTGAAAAGAGTGAAACCTTCAACTGTTTCATGCCACATTTTTTATTCACATGCCACATTATTTATTTATATTTTTATAATATTTGTTAAAATTTAAGTATTTTATTGCCTTATTTATTGTAAGGCAATAAAATACATAAATTTTGGTATGTTAACTCTGTACGATTAAACTAAAGCACCCATCCGTTTCTCATCACTATACATTTTAAAATGAAGCTATACATTCAGTTTTGTCGGGGAATTAACATTTAACGGGGATTAACATTTTATCGAAAATTTAACTCACGACCCCTTTTCTGTGCATGGGGGGGGGGGGCACGGCCCTCTGTGCGCACACACATGGGCCAGGGCCTTGACCATAATATTTTCCCAACAATCCCCAGTCCAGGTAGAGCGTTTGTCATATTTTGCCCTTCATATTCGATCACTTTTAATGTGACTTTCTTCACATTTATTTTGACTGTGGTGTCTTCAAGTCATGTAGTGGTAACTTCAAAACTATAAAAACAGCTGCACTATAACACCCAAAATCTAGAAACATCAACAATACCGATCACATTAACAGTTATTATGTCACGCAGGGGTGACATTGACGAGAAGTGGAGACACGAGGGACACATCCCCTTATTTTCAAGTAAAGCTAGTAGTTTTTGTTGTATTTAATTTTTGTTGTAAAGAGACTCTCGGTAAAGAATTACGAGTATATTTATTCGTCATATGACATTCAGTCTATGAAATGATAACATGACCTTGCCAACTGCCAACTTGCCCAACTTGCTCTGTGACGGCACAAAAATCTGCTCGAATCCGAATCGCGGAGTGGAAGTGCCCGACGCGGCGGCAGCGTACAGTGTTGGAATTGGATGGTGCGGAAGTGAGAGGAAAAAACTCGCTCGATAATTACGTTTTTAAATGGTAATCATTATTTAAATGTTTATGATTCAATAAAATATTTAATAAAATTAAAAATATAGACTATTTCATAACTCAAAAGCAATATCCAACTGTATTTATCGTAACCAGTACTGTAATTCCGGCGGTTTTTCGTAATTTAAAACTAGTGGTGCTAAAGCAGCCTGTAGTTTCTCGCCATTAGTAATGGTTATGTAATACCATTTATAACACAATTTCTCTCCGAGTAATTTTTTGTAAAACACATTTGAAACCGTGGAATATTTGGTGCGAATAATAAGCAGAATGCGAGAAAGTAAAATAATTAAAAGTTAATAAATAATACGTTAGTGATAGCGTTGGAAAACAAATAGATTTTTTGTATCCAACAAGAAAATTTAATCATGAACGAATGTGCATTTTTTTTATTTGGAAAATGTCCAGGGAGTTCATGTAAAGTACCACCCAAAATTACAATATCAATTTCAAATTCAAGGGGCCGTGACGCCTGATCTATTGGAGAATATCCATTTTGGAGAAAATCAGCTGAACGGTTTAGCCGCTAGTGTTGTTCACAGGCAGACGGACGGACAGACGTTTTGCCGGCAATCGATTTTTCGGTATCAAAGACCCACAAAACAGGTTTTCTTGTGTTTTTGGATAATATAAAGAATATACAACTAATTTACTGTGAATATGTCAACTACATAGTCAATATATTTATTATAGTAAATACATTTACTTCCTCGTTCTGTATTTTTACTACTCATAGGTGCTACGAAATGGAAGCAATATTACCCCAGGAATATATTTTGAAAATACGAATTATGGATTATGATATTTCATCAAGAGATGATCTGATTGGAGAGACAACAATTGATCTAGAAAACCGCTACTATAGTTTTCATCGAGGAACATGCGGCATTGCATCACGATACGATGAGTAAGTTAAAATATAATATATTGAAAGTGAAATTGGTCTTTTATTTGATTATTCAGTGTTTCAAATTTTTCGTTGGTAGTGATACATTTTTTAGTATTTTTCAATACGTTTATGCGTTTTTTTTGCAGTTTGAACAAAACGAACTTTTTTCAAAAACTGTAAAAGCAACTGCGTCTCCTTTTAAAAAAATTGTCAGACACTTGATTTATCCGTAGCCTCATTAGCTCAGAACTACGATAAAATATAATTGATCTTTGATAACATAACTCCTATTGCGCAGTTTATTGTTGATGATGGGCGATACCATTTAATGAAACATCACATTTGATCAAGAATATGAAAAATTGGAATGAAGTTTTCATTATGCTTTTTTGGAAATGTAGTTTCCGACGAATGTGAAAAGTGCCATACAATTTTACAAAACCCATGGAATTTGCTTCATACTTGCTTGCATAATTTCTTACGTGCAGATTTTGTAATACATGAGTTGCATTTGAAGGTAAATGAAAAACGATAGTTCCTAGAAATGAATATAAATGCGAAGAATCATACTCAGGATAACCTAATGTAATGATGGGTGAATCGCCGATGTTGTAATTTTGAAATCTAGAGACGCGTTTTGAATTAAATATTAAATTGTCATTATTGATTATTTCCAAAAACATTTGAACAAACGCTTGACAATGCATAGACATCACAATCCATAAAGGATTATCCTTCCTTTTTAGCATGAACGCGTCATATGATCTTAAACTTGCAAGAGCTCAGAGACTCGTAAAAAAATATTCACATGATGTTGATGTTTGAAGTTCACATGATGTTGAAAGTTCAAAAACTTCTTTGTTTTTTCAGACAGGCTTTCGGATATAATTTATACTAATTTATGCAAAATGATTTTTAATGATAAACTGTTTTCGTCTTTTCCAAATGTAGAGAGATCCAATGCACATTTTGAATTCGCCCTTAAATAATTATTCTGGTAAAAGTGTTTTCAGAGAATTAAAGCTCAACGAACTTATTTGCATTCCTCTCTGGGACGCGGAAAGCTTGCTTTTCATGGAAAATGATGAACTTAAGATTTCACTTTTGGCGGTTTCATCCAGCAATTCAAACAAATAGGGGTAAATTGATCAAAGCAAAGATAATGTCTTTTTTATTTTTATTTTCTTCCCGTTCGACTTTCGTCTTTCAGGGATTTTTACTGGTACAATGTTACATACAATGACTTTACTTGGCCATCCTCAGGCAAATGCGGGTCTCGGAATAACCCTTCACTATGTTTATATATCATATTTGAATAACTTGACTAAAATAAGTTTGACTTTATTGCTTGGAAGTGAAGAGAGAGTGTTTGTAGAAAAATAGGGCAAATAATTTTATGAATTAGGGTGGTCGAAAGAGCTTTTTGGAGAATCTGGATCTAAAGCGTGATGGATAATGTGCGTTTTGGCCGAGTTTGAATATTGGAGTGTTGGAACATGCTGGGAGGAGAGAGTAATATTTTTGAGAGGTTTATGAGATGAAATCTGAGAGCAGAGGTACTTGAACGTCTCGGTGGATTTGTGAATTAGAAATGAAGTTTTCAAGGTTTGTCTTAGATATTTGTTTTGAATTGTCTTTAAAATGGATAGATTGGTTGGTGTTGTGTTGCGTCATATTGGAAAAGCGTATGTCATCGTGGGTCTTATTATCATTTTATAGATGAGCAGCCCGGTTTCTATACTGAGGGACACATTTCAGTTTATAAAGGGGCAAAGCTTTAGAACTTTGGCACGAGTCTTATGGGCTGTTGATTAAATGTGCGGTTTCCACGTTAGCCGTTTGTTCTGCAAGACACCTAGGTATTTGGCCGGCGAAGAATGTGAAGGCCAGGGGACATCGGTGTTATTTATTCGTAGGGGTGTAGGGAAGGGAGGACGTCTGAGTGTGAATATTCTGGATTGTTATTTTTAAGGGTTTATTTTAATTCTCCATTTTTTCGTCCAGTTCGTAAAACTGTAAATGTAGGATTGTATGGAATCATAGGCTAACTTTATATCACTACGTGAAGTGAAAATTGCGATATTGTCAGCATAAAGTGTTATACTTGCTTCGTGTGAAGATGGATAGTCTGCTGTAAATATTGAGTACAATGTTGGTGAAAGAGCCGACCCTTGTGAGACGCCTGCGAGAATTGGGAAAAGCTGTGACATAGCATCATTTACTTTCACTTGAAAATATCTCTCTGAGAGAAAGCTTCGAATTAGTTTCTGTTTAGAATTTCGTGAGAATTGAATCCATTTCAACACATCTCTGAATATCATAATATTATTTCAATAATTAAATATTGATGCAATGATATCTATTAAGGATATAATAATAATGATAAAAATAATAATAATAATAATAATAATAATAATAATAATAATAATAATAATAATAATAAAGCCATTGATTCTAGTGTTGAGCAAGACCTCCCAAAGTAGTGAGATGGCTCAAAATTATATTCCCTTTCAGGTGAGCTAACACTGGAAAGAGTTTTATTAAAGCTTGTTGTCCACTGTCCATATCATTGACTACATATAATAATTACTTCATTATTTGATTTAATTTATGTTCTACCGACAGCAGCCGTCTCCGCTACATACCGACAAAAAGAATTTACAATTAATGCGAAAATGTACAGTAAAATGTCTATAAACAATGAACAAATAGACATAATAACAAAAACATTTAGAATATAATTACATTTGAGGATTTTCCCCAAAATATAGAAATACATGATTTTCCAAAATTTTGGAAAAAAATTGGAAGTAGGTAACACAATCTCTCATTCCATTTGAGATTCGTCCCTTCAGAATTTTGAATACATGTCTGTGGTATGCCAACTTCAGCCAAGAACTCTTACATTTCAGTGCTCAGATTTGGGTATAAATACAGTTTGTTATTGTAATATTTAGAACGATTATCTTTCTCTAGTAATTTCTTAAAATCCATTTTTTCAGATATGGTTATAATGCGTGGAGAGATGGTCAAAAACCATCGGATATTCTCAAAGATATGTGTAAAAAATACCAAATTTTCGGACCTCGTTATGAAGAGAACCGTGTAATTGTCGACTCCTGTGTTTTCAGCGTCTCCTTAGGAAATCAAGTGGAAGAAGAACGTAAGCTATAATTTAGCACACCTAATTGTATTTTGTTGTGTACTTATGCTTTGTGAAAAGGATTTAATTATTCAAAAGCTCTCAAGACTTTTAACATTAATTAACCGTAATGTATTGTCACTGATATTTTCATAGAAAAATCTAAGGGAAATGAGTACAGATTTTTTTACTTTTACGCCTACTACTACTACATACGTAGTAAAGAAAAAAGTCTTATTTCAAATGGTTTTCGGAAAATGATTACTTCGTAAACTGATTTAGAACAAGTAAATAAACCATGTTCCTTCACGTAGAAAATTACTTCCTCTATCACTATTTAGTCAGAATCCACGTTTTGTGGGTCCTTGATTCCCAACAATCGGTTTACGGCGAACAGCCGTTTGTTGTCAACACTAGCACCTGAAACATTCAGATTTTCTCCAAAATTAATATTTCTCAATCGATTTGGCCGAACTCAAGACCCAGCGAATTTGAAACGATTTTTATGATTTTGGGGGTACTTTATATGTAACCTCAATATTTTCCAAATTTTCTGAAAAATAGTTTTACATGTTTGGATTGCATTTTTTCCTCAGTTAGAGCCAAGGACTCTTAGAAAAGGTGCACGCGTAATTTTTGTTGAACTATCTAATCTTTCATTTCTCTGTATGTATTTACCACTTTCAAGAAATGATTTATTCTTGAGCGACTTATGATATTACTTTACATAGCATTAATTCTTTTTGCTTCAGAGAAATCGATATTCTGAAAATCTAATAGTATCTGTATAGACGTTCAAACTGAGATCATGATGGCAAATTAACTTAATGGTATAGCATAAGGTGACATTACATAAAAATTGATAGCCAAATTATTCTGCGTTAAATTTGTTTTAAAGCAATCTTATAATATTTTAATTACTTATTCGGACCATCTTCATAGTAAAATTTGCTACTTCATAATGAAATGCTTTTATGCTGATTCAAAAAAAAATGTAATGATTCCATCTGCATAATCACTCAACTTGTGTTCCAGATTTACACGAAATTCTGTCTCTGAAAGTGCTGCATCACTGGCAATATATACCTGTCGTAGGGCGACATCTTGTCCCAGAGCATGTAGAAACGAGGTCGCTTTTCAATCCAGATGAGCCAGGAATAGAACGAGTGAGAAGTAGTTTTAATTATATTGTTAATAATTATTACTATATCGTATTCGCTGTATTACATTACATTATATTACCTTTATATTAACATTACATTTTAATACCTTACGATAATTTCGCCATTCTATACTATAAAGCAGGGATGTCACGTTTTCCCACTGGCGGCAGTAACACAGCTTGAGCCAACCTGGCATGCCACGAGCTTATCAACGCAACTATAGTAGTACCGTGAAAGGAAATGATTGGAGTTCTCAGTATTCCTATAGCGAAATTGCAACGTGCAGTACAGTATTCATCGAAAAACATTAAATGGGTTAATTCCGAAAAAAAGTATACAAAGTAAAACTAAAAACGTTAATAAACACAACAACATTCAAGAACTCACGCTCACCACTCAAGAACGCCAAATAAAATATCCTCGTATAACATGTCAATAAATTAAAGATTTGACCAAAAAGAGTCTTGCCAATAGTGTAATAGTATAGTAATGCACAGATACATAGTTTAACAGACACCTAGAATATCAAAAATTGCTATTCCATAACGCAACATGTGAATAGCAAATATCACAGGCACACAAACAAAAGTTGTCGGACCCAAAGACTTGGCACTTCTCTACGTATTTCGACACGTTGGATCCGAATCTGAAGCCAGAATTGCGTCATCACACTCTATTTTTTTTAGATTTTTAGATAGAGACAATGAAGCTGAAATTCTTGCAAATAAACCTGGGGAAAGGCAGGCAGGCACAAGACCTACTTCTGCAAATGGTACAATAGATATAGCCATAATACCAGAACAATAGAGGAAGCCAGTCTCAGAAATATGGTACGAGGACCTATTCGGTAAATAAGCTCTCGTCGTCGCCAAACCCGATCTGAAAATTCGAAGGTTCGAAGAAAAGAACAAGGCCTTCGTATGGATCGAAGCAGGCTGTGTTCGAATCTATAGATGCTACTTCTCACCGAATGATCCCCTTGATACATTCGAATTAGAACTGGATACCCTATAAGATAACATGCGCATTGCTACAGAAGAAGTCGTAATAGCTGGGGACTTTAACGCTAAATTCTCGGAGTGGAGGCATTAAGAAGAGAGTCTCTTGTCATGGACATGGTAGCGAGGGAAAAACCTCGTTGTGCTGAACAACGGAGTAGCAACTTAACGAGAGATACAACTGGAGATCAGTCATAGACTTGACCCTGACCTCAAGGACAACAACGGGACAAATACACAACTGGTTCTGGAAGACGTCACTCTGAGTGATTATAAATATATAGAGTTCGGCATACAAAATAAAACGCAGGGAATTGAAGTACGGGAAAAGAAGCTGAAACCCTCATGGAACGTAAACAAATTAGTCCAGAAAGCTCTAGAAGAGTTTCTGAAGGAACAAGTGACCCTGAACAAATTGATTGGACAGAAGGCCCAGGAAACAAACTATTGGGGAATGTGGGAACAACGACAAATACAGTTAAGGAGGCCTGAAACCGATCAATGCCAAAGAGGTCGAAAACAAACCCCACTCGTAAACCTATGTACTTGTGGACGGACGAAATCTCAGAACTGAGAGAAAAATGTCAAAAAACGTCAATACACGCGCTCTAATTGATCGCAGACCCTAATAGAAGCTTTCGACAATGCAGAAAGGACCTAAAACTAATCAACAATAGTAAAAACCACTGGTGCACGGAGCTATTAAAGGAAATAGACAACGGTCCATGCGGCAAACCGTACCAACAACAAAACTAAATTGCAGGCAGAAAATTCCTGGATTGAATGACCCTACATGGGTAATCCAAATTATAAAGAACTTGCTTCCATCGCATCAGAAAATTTCGATACAACAATGCCAGTCTTGTAAAATTACAGAAGACTAAGTGTTTACCGCAGAAGAACTGCAGAAAGTATGCAGTACCCTTAAGAACAAAAAGGCTCCAGAACTGGACGGGATACACAACGAAATTCTGATGAAAGTGACAAAGGTCCACCCCCAACTTCTCCTGAATGCATATAATAGATGCTTGAGGGAAAACGTTTTTCCGAGGGTATGGAAAAAGCAGAAATTAGCTCTCTTCTTAAAAGACAGCAAACCACAACACGAGCATACCATATTACAGACCAATCTGCCTACGAGACACGATGGCAATGATATTCGAGAGCCTGATACTGCAAATATTACAGACATGGCTTGAGGAAACACACGGTCTGTCGGAAAGGCAATATGGCTTTCGAAAAGATAGATCGACAGTCGACTCTATCAAAACAGTCGTAGAAAAGGCCAGAGAAGCCAAAGAGGGAGCCAAAAAAGAATTATATGCCTTCATAACGCTAGATATCATGAACGCCTTTAATTCGGCCAAATGGGAGCAAATCATCAAGACTCCGATAGAGAAAAACACCCCAGAGTACCTCATCAGTATGACAAGGAGCTACCTAAGCGACGGAAAGACAATTTACGAAGGCGAAGGAGATTCTATTAAAAT
Organism: Gryllus bimaculatus; assembly: GCA_017312745.1. Classification (NCBI taxonomy): domain Eukaryota; kingdom Metazoa; phylum Arthropoda; class Insecta; order Orthoptera; family Gryllidae; genus Gryllus; species Gryllus bimaculatus. Next base: position 1,899,968 of record BOPP01000152.1, read on the forward strand.
TTAAATGATATGTGGTGTTCCACAAGGTTCGAAACTTGGTCCTGTCTTATGGAATATTATGTACGACAGTCTACTGGGCATAAAACTCCCGCAAAATGTCTCAATTGTGGGCTTCGCAGACGATGCAATGATAATAGCAACGGCAGAAACATCAACCATACTAGAGATCATCATCAATTGCACCCAGAAAAGTGATGAGATGGCTGACTTCCAAAGGGCTGGAAGTGGCAGCCCATAAAACGAAAACATTACTCATCACAGCCAGACGATCCTACCCCAACCCAACATTCTTAATAGGCAAGGAAGAAATACAATGTCGGAAGAGCCTTCACTGACTAGGAATGGAAATTGACAGGAAGCTAATTTTGGACCACACGTTACCGAGATGACGGAAAAAGCACTAGGTATAGCAGCATCACTTTCAAGATTGATGCCGAATACCAGGGGTCCCAGCGACAAGAATAGGCTACTTTTTATGAGTGTGATGCACTTGAAAATGCTCTATGCAGCTCCGATCTAGGCAGAATACCTTCTAAACAATAATTTGGGAAGGAAAGTGCACACTGTCCAGAGGAAAAGAGCCCTATATCGGCTTATAGAACTACACACGGAAGTGCTCTTCGTCTTCTGGCGAATGTCCCTCCTATTGACCTGCTTGCTCTAGAAAGGAAAGACGTTTATGACTACTCCCTTGAGCAAGAAGGCAACGGACGCCGAACGCGCCAATATAGGGATAGCGCAATTAAAAAAGCTAAAGAAAACGTGATGCTCCGCTGGCAGAAACGCTGGGAGAGATAGGAGACCGGCAGATGGACTCATAGGCTCATCCCGAATATATCCAAATGGATAAGCCGCAAACACGGGTCCGTGACATACCATTTAACTCAGGCATTCACAGGGTATGGATGTTTTAAGGCATATCTTAAAAGATTCAGAAAGACAGAAGATGCGGTATGCTTCTACTGCAGCCATGATGTGGACGACGCCAAACATACGCTGTTCCATTGCCCGAGATGGGACAAGCTGAGGCATCGCATGATATAGTAGGTCGGGTGTAATATCTCACCAGAAAACATGGTTACACTAATGATCTGTAACAAGGAGAAGTAGACAGTAATAGAGAAATGTATCACCGCCATTCTCAAGAAGAAGGAAGAAGACGAACGAAACCAGTCATAGTTGAACCTGAATAGCACCTCGAAGTAATACAGCTGTCTCCATCCTGAAGTAATGCATAATTGCAGTTCTAGGGTGGATAACGCCAGGAACAAAAAGAGTTTGTGGTTTTAGTGGTTAAAAATCTCACACTGTTGAGGAGTGCGAGCTCCTCTTCGTCATGTTGAAGATTTTCACAGTTCCCCTAGTAAAAAAGGTAGGTAGGTAGATAGATAGATAGATTGATACATAGATAGATAGGTAGATAGATAGATAGATAGATAGATAGATAGGTCGTACTGACGGACGGACTGAAGAAGGACGGACTGACGACAGACGGACTGACGGTCGGATGGACGGATGCATGGATGGATGGATGTAAGCTTTATTCTACAATTGGGCCGATGTTGCCAGTTCCTGTGGCAGTTCCTGAATATCTAACGAAAATATTAACCCACTCATATGGCCTGAAGCTGCATTGCTTTCTTTCAATTTCTGCGAGCAATAGAAATTACTTTATAGATGAGTACTGTGTATTTACGCACAATAAATGCGAGAGCTTATTTTCGGCTCGTCATATTTGATTCATTACCCCTTATTTCCTATAATTTAGGTCCGTATACTGTTTTTGGATACGTGCACAATATACGTGCAAAAATCAAAATTACCCACGATTTTTTAGATCAATCTCTTTAAACGTCTAATGAAAAAGTTATATGATTGAATTTTTGTATTGAGAAGTACTTTCTATTGCTCTTCTTCTCTCGCTAAAAATCTTCCTTTACTTATAAATAATTTGAGAATTTTGAAAGCAAATAGTTTTGAATTGCGAGCATCTAATCGGTGGCCTTGCCTTCAAAGTAGTTGTAGAACCTAATTCTACAGGAAGAAAAGTATTAGTGCACTGTATATGTGTATATATATATATATATATATATATATATATATATATATATATATATATATATATATAATTGAGTGATTCTTCTTTCAGGGAAAAGTACAATTATGGGTGGATTTGCTGCAGCCTAGCGACAATCTTCCACCTCCTGTAGACATTACGCCACGCAAACCGCGTACATACGAACTGCGGTGTATCGTTTGGAATGTTGAGGACATCATTCTCACGGAGTACGATATCTTTACTGGAGATACTGTCTCTGACATTTACATAAAAGGGTTTGTACCATATATATCTTTATTACACTCCATACAAATATTATTATTATTATTATTATTATTATTATTATTATTATAGGGTGATGATGAGAGAGTGAAAGGATTATGATGATGGTACGAGCGGGTAGAAGGGGTAGTGAGAGGTATTCGTGGGATTTTGGAACCATCCCAGCATTTGCCTTGTGACCGAGGGAAACCACGGTGAGGATGGTCGGCCCGGGGATCGAACTCAAACCTTCCGATTACGAATCCAGCGCGCTACGCACTAAGCCACTACGCTGCCCACGTACGGTTTTATTATTAGGAATAGTTTGTTGCATTCATTGAATTCTGTATTGTCACGTTTTGCAATTTACAAGAATATACAATTAAACCTGCTCAAGTGAACACCTATATGCCAAATGATTTAGATTTATTTAGTTAAAAAAAGTAAATACAGTATGTGACGTAGGGAGAAAAGATCATCTGCGCACGTTTTATTGTGTTCCAGAATCCCTTCAATCATTGTAACTATAAATAGTTGCAAGATAAATAAAAGTTTAAAAAAATAATAAGCGGGAGATTAGTAATATTTGGAAACTAGACATTTTCGTTCCCGAGTTATAGAAAACATTTGTACGTATGTAAACAAACTGAAGATTTGATTTTTCTGCATTGCTGACAAAATTGTAACTCGCCCTTAGCTCTTCTCCCAACACTCTAAGAAAAAAGAGTTTTCAACAAAATTTGCGCATAGTGAAGCTACATTTACGTCCAGAAGCAAAACAAGGGGCCATCTCAGCATTTGCTCAATGTGTCAGTGAAACTGGACAAAATCCTAATCAAGAGGGGGGTCATTTACCCGGAAGCTGAAGTACATTATTTATTATAAGCATATTAAGTCTTTTTAAAAAGATTATACAATACAAATGTAAACTAATTTATTATACATCACAGTTTTGTTAAAATAATCTCTTTTGTTCTTTTTCATGATCAGTATAGCCTCTAATTGTATAGAAACAGTTATACAGCAAAAAAGATTTTATTTTTAACTTAAATTTGTGTACCGACTTTAATTGTTTAATATCATCTGGCAATGCGTTGTAAAGCATCGTACATGTATTGTAAGTATTGTATTGATAAACGTGATTTCTACGTGTGTTATATATAAATACACGTATATTACCTATATATAATACACGTATACGATTCACGTATATTATACATATGTATAATACACTACATTACGTATATATATATATATATATATATATATATATATATATATATATATATATAATACACGTATATATAATATACGTGTGTTATATATAAATATCAGTATTGCATGATAATATGTTCCCACCGTTAAGTAAGTCACTTTTGACAAATATTACAGATTCCTAATGAAATAGGTAATATTCCAAGCTTAATTAAAAAAGGTTTGCATGGATCACGTGGATGACATTTTTTAATTATTCGAATAATTTTATTTTGCAATCTAATGGTCTGAGTACTACATTATGAACTTTCCCAGAATATTTTGCCATATCTCAGGCGGGAATGCACATTTGGAAAATATACTCAACGAGGTGCATGAAGGATGACAGAATTTGAGAGAATTCTGATTGCGTAACATAATGAACTTAATTTAGTGTTTAATTTGTGTTACGAATATGTATTCTGTTCGTATATGAACATTCTATTTGTGGTTTGGCTGAGTTGAGAGATCTAGAAATATTTCTTACCTTAACATCAGTTTATTGCATTTTGTTCATTTTCGATGGAGCATGCGATTGCTGATTTGAAATGCAAAAATTCATTGAAACTGATTTTCTTTCGTTAACTATTAATTTTTAATTTCAAAACCAATTTTAAACTTCTGAAATCGTACTATTTATTGTTTCTTTTTTCTAAAGAACATTCGTATCATCGGCAAACAGAACCGTTCTTCTAGTTTTAAGAGACGAAGGCATATCGTTTACACATAACAGAAAGATGATAGAACCTAACGCCCTAGCCTTTACGGGGCACCTCATATTCAATTGGTAAAGAATTGGAAAGATAAATGAATAATGTCCTTTCTTTCCAGTACGGTATTTCTACTTTTTTAGACCGATGTTTAAGGTACGAGTTTATCCAGTGTAGGGAAATACCACGAATTCCATGTGAAGGTAATTTTGATAGGAAGATGTTATGGTCAATAACGTCAAAAGCTTTCGAAAGATTAAAAAATATTCTAATGGGTGATTCATTGTGGTGCATTAATGAAGCATCATCTTTAAGAAAAGAAAAAATGGCAGTTTTCGTATATTTTGATTTTTTGTATTTTTCGATTGATTTTGATTTTCTATAAAACAAGTGTAAATCTTTTAATCTGTCACTTTTCCTAGCAGCTTGCGATCTGACAGATTTCGTAGTAGCATCGGTGGATACCAATGGCCGAAAAGGTATTTAATAGCGGTATTTTTTCATAAATCTATCAAATATCTTTATTCTTTTGTACCGGTAAAATACCTTTACAGGACATCTATATCTGTATGGACGTCCATAAAGGTTATATCGGTTTTTTCAATGAAAAATAATGTCGCCCACAGAGAGAAAATTCCACACCATCATCCACAGAGAGAAAATATTCGTTAATTATTTAACGAAATGCTTGTTACTAAATAAAAAAGCATGCATGCCCACTCGCGCACATATGCACGCACACGCCCGCGCGCGCCCACTCACGCGCGTCTACTCACGCGACCTCTTTCTCCCTCCCTCTCTCTCTCACTCTCTCTCTCCCCCTCTCTCTCCCTCCCTCTCTGACCCTCCCTCCCCTTCCCATCCCCTCTCTCACCTCCGCTCTCTCCGTCAAACACACGCACAGACACGGCAGAAAATTTGCTGGGGCCAACTGTGAAACATCCGTAGCCAAACCATAGCCGCCCGTGGGTCCAGACGCTGACCTTGGGAAGCTAAGCTGCCGAAGCAACGGCGCTGGCCTCGCCACTCTTACAATGTGGCAACTGATAAGGGGGTTCTCAGAACGGAAGTTCATTTCTTTGTACCGAAAGGGGATTCTTTTTAGAAGTAGTTGTCATTATTCGATTCTGGTTACTTCTGATTTGAAAGGATTCATAGTCACTTAAAAGTTTTAAAACGTGTTTGACATTTGTTATTAATACGTGTATAAATATTTTATATGATTGAGAAATTTAATCAAGTTAGAAAAATTGAAGAAACTCGCTCTCTTTTTAACGCCTCCCTATAACAATATCCAAACAAAAATACTTGAAGCCTTTCCGCCCAACAATACTGAATCATTCAGAAAGTAATAGAACACCATACAAAATTTACACACCCAAATTTGTAAGTCCTATGTAGTATTAGAAATATATAGTTTGAGAGGCGTTTAGCATCACGACTTCCCAAGCCGCTGCCTCTGATGCGATTCTGACCGGGAGGTAGTAGGGTTTAAATAAAAAAAAGGTTATTTTAACAAAACAGTGATATATATGATATATATATTATATATATATATTATAAATTAATAATATATATATATAATATATATATATAAGTGAATTAGTTTGTATTGACATTTGTATCTGTACATTTTGTATTGTCTATTTTTGAATACTTAATATGGTGTAAACAAATAATATACTTCAGCTTCCCGGTCAATGACCCCAATCTCGATAAGGTTTTGTCATTTCCCTGGATCCATTTGAGCAAATGCTGAGATGGCCCTTGTTTTGCTTCTGGACGTAAATGTAGCGTCACAATGTGCATGTTTTGTTGAACTCTCCTTTTGCTTGTAATGGTAAGAGTGAAAGTAGCGAGTTGTTATTTTGTTAGCAATGCAGAAAAATCATACTTGCAATTCGTGTACCGATGCAAGTTAGTTTTTTTTCTATAACTCGGAAACAAAAATGACTATATTTCAAATATTGCTTATTTTGCGATTTTTAAAATTTGATTTTGAAATTTATTTTTATTTACTCATCTTTCAACTATATTTGAAATGACGGGAAGACATTCTGGAACTCAAGAAAACGTGCGCAGATAATCTTTTCCCCCTACGTCACATACAGTTTTTGCTGTTGTTTTTTTTTTACTGAATAAATCTAAAAATCTAAATCCGAATTGTGGTGTAATTTCCGACACAAGCTAGATAGACAGACACAAGCTAGGCCGAATTCAATCGCTGTCAGAAGAATTCTAGCGTTTGCTCTGGTCGGTAGTTTTCCGTGATTTCTCTCACCAATTCCAGGCGAATGCCGGAGCAGCATTCTATCAAAAGGGTCACGGGTCGCACGCGATCTTCTCCGGAGACCAATCGATAACTTTACGTTTGCTCCGGCTGGGGCAGTTTCTGGGAAAGGGATATCCCCTGCACGCCGACGTGTAAGAAAGCGACAGATCTCATGATGTAGCGTCCTGCGATAACACATGCACTACCAACGTGGCTGGCAGTTGTGGCAACTGTGGGAAACATCAATAAACTAATCAATCAATAAATCCGGAGAGGTCGGTGTTGCTCCTCCGCTAATACTCGCACGTGAAATGCAGCGTGGAATTATATGTCGGCTTCAGGGGCGTTCCCCCTCCAAATATGTCCCAGTCAGTCGGAACAAACCATAGGCTCCGACTGGTATCCCGAGAACTCAGTTAGTGGAGTGCGTTAGTGGAGTGTGTGTATTTAAAGCGAAAGGATAAGAAGAAATTATAAAGCATGATCAGTGGCCCATTAAAGTTCTACTCCGGCATTCACCTGGTACTGATCGGAGAAACCATGGAAAATCTACCGTTCAGAAAATCCGGCCACTAGAATTATTTTCCAGACAACGGCAAAATTCGAGCTAGATTCGAGTGTGCCTAGGGTTGAAAATCTGCCATCGTCGAAGCTAGAAACGTAGGACCTCACGGTCAGAAACTGTACAGTGTCAATAGTTGTTCCTCTGAACCATCTCAGCGGTAAATTTCCAATGATGCCCCCCCAAAATACCGGTATTTTCTCATACAAATACCGTAATAACATCTTTAAATAGAGGCATTATACCCGTATAGATGTCGGATAAAAAATAAAATACCTCTAAAAATACCTGTATTTGAGGTCGTATTCAGGTGTGTTGATAGGTATTTCGAATAAAGTTATAATAGATGTAAAGATAGTTCTATACCGGTGTAAAAACCTATACCGCTATAATTCGTTATTCGGTCCCTAGGGGTTACAAAAGCCACGCGGGCCATGGCATCCCCTGAAAGTCAACATTTCTGTATTTTTACATAATTTGTTTAAAATTATTATCATATGTAAATATCATGTCATTCAAAGTAGAATTATCATTATAAATATACTCGTCCCTTTTTATATATAGCCAATAATTAAAAAATTAAAAAAATATGTATGGAAAAGGGTTCTAACTGAAAGTAAAATATGATATTAATACCCCTCAACGAAATACTTTCTGGATCCGTCTGTGGGGAGTAAAGTGTTCAGCGGACACTTCTAGCCATTTTGAACTGTAATAGAACAAGAAGCGGAAGACCTGTGAAAATACTGTTGATTCAGTAACTTCTTGCGAAGGGAGCTTTGTCTGATTATTTAGAACAGTGACCTATTCTTTGTGTCGCAGGAGTATTATTGACGTAACAGAGATAATTTGAATAAATGCCTCTCATTGAAAAAAGGCGTTCGCTTCGCCCATTCCGCAGCTTTTTTGTAACGTTGGCTGACCTGTACTGCCCCCTATGTAACTTTGTTAACGGCGCGGTAAGAAAGGGGAGTAACAACGAAAGTAACAAAGAGAGTTTTCGCAAAAACAATGCTACCGGAATGCTACAATAATTACGCATACGCATACGAGAGTAACCACAAAGCGCGCTTGAGGTTATCGCAAAATTAATTTGGGCAATAATGGGTTTAGAGAAAACGTAATTAACTGAGATAATTAATTGACTGATTGTTAGTGATATCGGGCGCGGCAACTAATCGGGTCAGTTCGGTACGTGTAGCGCATGTTTTTTGCTTGGGAGGTGGCGGTCGTCTTCCCCCGCTGTATGGTGAGATCCGGCGCCGACTTTCCGTCGGCTAGTGAGGTTTCCCCCAAACAGGTATTTCCCACCAGCTGGGCACCGCTCCAGCCGCGACAAGCTCTAAGCTCCAGACCAGTCTCCTGGCAAGTATAGTAATGTAGTGCATGTTAGTGCGTGTGTAAGGGGTGAGAATAGGACAAGGAAGAGGTAGGAAAGTGCGCGCGTGGTCCGTGGCCCGTTTGTTAGGGCACTGCTCCGGCAATCATCTGGTATTGATCGGAGAAACAACGTAAAACTACCTATCAGAGCAGCCGGCCGCTAGAATTCTCCTCCAGACAGCGACTGAATTCCACCTAGCTGAGAAGCTAGTGTCGAAAATACAGCCAGGACTCGAACCTAGGGCTTCCCGGTCAGAGGGACTGCAGTTAGTTGCTGCCCTGCTTAGTTGATGCCCTGAGCCATCTCTCCACGTTAAGTAAGAGAATATATTTTTAAAAATTAATTGAACTTTTTAGTACAAACAGCACAACATTCCAAGTTTCATTTTGCAATTTATTTAGAAATTTAAATTAAATTTAAACAATTGTAAATTGTTTTAATAATTTTAGTTATGATTGAAAAATATTACTTCTTATCTGTAGTTTTTGAATCTTTGTGTATCTAATAAAGGTGGAACGGTGTCCTTACTTGCTGAAAAAAGAGAATTCGACTGCTTGCTTTTGTAACGCGTGCATTCATTTAGGGTTCTTTTCCCCGAGCCCTTCAAATATCGTACCCAGTTTTAAGCGCCGCACGACAATATTCGCAGTAAGGGAATGGTTGCCGTGGAAACGGGATGCTTCACCTCCCGTAACTGTGATTACGAAGTGTGTTTCCAGAATACGTTGAATCATTTTCTTTTCTCGACTTCACTCGTCGTTTTCTTTTCTAAATTCCCTGCGAAAGGCTACGTGACATTGTTAGTATCAGGAGTCTCGGTAAACCGAGAGAGTGATGTGTCAAGGTTTGTCCGAGTTTCTCTGCGCGCCAGATCACATGAATGAAATACCTCGTTGATGTTCCCAGCAATACATTCCGAGAGTCGAGCATGGTATTACATAAATTATGAGAATTATGTGAAGGAATCAGGTAATCAAATGAAATCGGGAACGCATTGACAAAATTGAAACTGGTGAGCTTTTAACATTTACAATTTTTCTACTAAACAATGTCGCTAATTTAGTGGAGTGATATAAAACATTTTTGTTAGAACTTTGAAGTACATTTTTATTGGAGTATCTGATATTAAACATGATTTATTAATGTTTATGTGCATGAACAATATGGAAGCACGTTTATGCTCTTCTCTTACTTTCTGCATTATATCTTTTCTTTTTACAGATGGCTCACCAGCCCAGAAGAAAGTCAGAAAACGGATGTCCACTACCGCTCTTTAAACGGCGAGGGAATGTTTAATTGGCGATTCGTTTTCAAATTTGAATTTGTCTCTGCGGAAAGAAAAATTGTGATTACGAAAAAACGCTCCTTCTCCAGGGAGATAGTACAGGAATTAATTCCTTGCCAACTTTCCTTACAGGCTTGGGATAATGATCGTTTTTCTGCTGATGATTACTTAGGTAAGAAATATTACATCGACGTGCTGTTGCTATTTGGATCATATTGTAACCAAATATGACAGCACGAGATTCTATTAGCACAGCATCAGGTAAGACGATCATTAACCACTTCATATGTGTGTCTAAAGTAATTGCATATTAATACTGTATCCTTACTTATTACCTATTACTTACCTTACCTATTACTTACACATACTTGTGTCCTGAAGAATTAAGTTAACGTTTTCGCTAACCCATAGCGTCATTGAAATAATTTTTGATTGGTGGACTTTTGAGTGGTGTACGAAATTTGGCAGCATAGCAAAGGCAGACTTTTGGCCGCAGACTTTTCGCCTATCCTTCTAACGTGATTCCCCCGTTTTGAAGTGCGTATGGGGGTGGTTAGGCAGGGTGAAATTTGTGAACTGTAGTAACATTTCCAGCAAGATAGTAGTTGACGATTCCAAGTGATATCAATTCTCCGTAAACGAATTTTGGCAAGATCAACAAAATGCAGGATAGTATAAGAATTACATTTGGAATGGTTAATTACATTTACTCTCCATTGTTGTCCACCCATTTCAAACTCCACGAGCCACTGATTAGAACTAGTCGTTAGGAATCAGTTGGATAATACAATATATAGATAAGCAAGTAATGTTGTGGCCAATTTATATTTGAGGGAAGACTTAAAATATATGTAATCACACATACGCGATAAATTTGGTCATATCGTTGGACGTTGATCAGGATGAAATCGAACGATGCAGTTCACATTCTACAACGTTTCAAATGTATAAAGCTTGTCAAGATGTCTCTCAAAATTAAGACAAACCCACGGCTTCTCATAAATCTGGAAATATTGCTTTGGTATTGTAGAATTGGTGTTTCTGTGGCATTGTAGAATTGGAATATTCTAAAAAATATTCCTGTGCCATTGCAGAATCGATCAAATCAGAGTAATGATGGCATCTATGATGACTTTAAAGGGTTGTGACAGTTCGTAAAGCTTTCGACACTTGCAATTCCGTTAAACAAATAAATTGTATATTTCTTTGCCAACAGAAATTTGTTATTGTATTTTAACTACCTTTAACCGATACAAACAAATTAACACTGACAAAGAATTAATTTGAGATATTCACTTGAATTCTGTTCTCAGCATAGAATTGAAGGTTACTGAACAGCAATAATTAAAGAACACATTTATGCTCACTTTAATTAAACATGATAATTATATTAATATAATCATGATAATTGAATTAGATAGTTCTGATATATTTACACTTCAATACTAATAAATTAAATAAGAATCTGACATACTTTTAGATTTATAACAATGAGATTAGTTACACAGTCCAATGATACCAGTGTCGTTGTAGTCAGTACGTGCGCACCCAAATATAGGTACGCATGAGGAACAAAAACCATGCCAAGCAATGAGCATTGCCCAGTCAATATCAATTGCGTAGTACCTGACATTGGCGTGGTCATCACCGCTCACCTTCTACCTGACGACTAGATTGTTAATAGTACATGGTACCTGTACCAACAACACGTAAAAATAAACTGCTATTGACTTGAAACGAATGTAAGTTCCGTGCAAACGTCCCGTGTACTCGGTCTCGAAATTGATCATTATTTATTAGCAAGTGCTAAGTTGTTGAATGCCCTATGGGTTGAACCAACGCATTACGACTAAAAGTTCACTGATTTAATCACGGTAGAAATAGACATTTAGCACAAATCTCAGTTTCATAATAATTGAAAGGCGCTATAGGGCAGATGCGCACAGAATCCAGGGTGTATGTATGTGGTCCGCCTGTCTCTTATGAGACTCTTCGTCCATATTTTGTTTGTCGGGTAGTCTTCTTGTGTGTTGCGACCCCTCTCCGCCGTACAGGGACGGGGATCGGAAGTCTAGGTAGTGAAGTAATGTGATGTTTGTTAGGGGGTTTGAGGGAGAGGGAAAGGGAGAGGAATGGATTTGGGAGGGGAATGGGATGGGATATAGGAGGGATAAGGAATATTGTTTAATGTTCGTCTTGGATTTCTAGTCAGTCGGGCGTTTAAATTGTCTTTGTCGTATCGTGTTTTCACACTCTGGCCTAGGTCATGGGAGGACGGAGTTGCAGGATGTCGAGGTTTTTCCAAGTATGCCGGGGGGATTTCTTAGAATATGGTGGTGGGGTTCGATAAGGTTTCTAAACTGAGGATTGGCGATGCACTTTTGTAGGGTTTGTATGGAGGAGTTGTAAATGTGGGTGAGAATATGGGACATTTTGTTCTGTGGTCATAGGTCATTGAAGCGGGTTAACGGAGGGGGTGGAAGATCAGTCGGATTACTCGGCTTTCAGTGACGGTTAGTTTCCTGTAGTTGATAATGGATGTATTGAACCAGGTGGGATTGGCATAAGAAAAGGTAGGGCGAATATAGGTATTGTACATTTGGATTTTCTTTTGGATGGGAATGGATGGACGGATTAGTAAGGATAGGGTAAAGGGCGTTTGTGATCCGGTTGTTTTTTATTGTGGTGTTGAGGACGTGTTGGGACCAAAGGAGTCTGCGCGAAAGGGCAATGCCAAGATATTTGACATGTGGTTGCCAGGAGATAGGCGTTTGATTTATTGTCAGAGGGGATGGGTTTGATGGATAGGTTTTATTAGAAAAGAGGAAGGCTTGGGATTTAGAAGGGATGATGTTGATGGAATTTTGGGAGGCCCAGACGAAGGAGTCGAGGGATTTTTGAAGGTTTCGTAAGAAGCGGGTGAGGTTGCGGCAGGAAGCAAGGAATGCAAGATCATCAGCGTAGAGGAATCACTCTACTCTGGGGGGACAAGGGTGCAGTTGCAACAGGTGGGAGTAAAGTGAGTGGATTGGTCTAGGGATAAAGAAGGGAATTCTTCGGAGGAGTGGGATGTGGCACAAAGGGCGCACGTCACTGGTCGTCGACAGTATGTCCTTGTGTGGTACAGATTTTGACAACATTTGTATTGGGGGATTCGGTCAGAGTTACTGTAATCCTCGATTCTAGTCCCGTAGTAATATATGTACATCAGATTGTTTGGTCAGTCATGTCCATTTTTGGAGTCTCAATTACATACAGTCCAAGTGGGGTAAGGTGTCCGTTAACGTCGCGACGGTTCATTTCAGTAACGTGGAAACAGGGAATATTCAAGTCCAGGAAGTTTGTTCTAATTCTCTCAAGTTCGTAGTTAGGGGGAGTTCTTTTAGAACAATTTTTTCCTGATCTCTTCCGTCGCTCTATTGTATGAGTATGAAATGTTCACAAAGTATGTCTTTGAGGCCTGTCGTAGAGATCAGTTCTAGTCAGTTCCGAATATTGTTGTAGGCAGTCACAGTAAGGGATTGCATTAGAAGTTGTGTCCTGTTGCATTTGGCAGTTATTGCGTTGTGGCTGTTTCAATAAGTCTTGGGTCTGGTCTTAGGGGTTGAGGAGGGAATTGAGGTCTATGCCAATTTTTCTTTTCGTCCGTGGGGTTTTTAGTTGAGAGGGTTCTTGTTCAGTTGCGGGTGGGTTTGGGTTTACTGAGTTCTTGTTATTATCGTGTGAGGTGCCGGAGTTACTAGCTTGGGAGTCAGATTGTTGCAGTGGGGTGTAGCGGTTGCTCAGTGGTAAGGATTGGGTTTGGATTGAGGGATCAGTCCTGGATGGTTTGCGGGAAACCATCTTCGGTCATTATTCTTTTTGAGTTCCTGTCAGAGGAGGGGTTTGAGGTTGTCGTGCGGTTGAGGTACCAGTTGTAGCGGGAGATCGCGCTGAAGCGGTTGTCTGCTGGGTTACCGTCTTTGGTGATGCGTCTTCATCGATAGTCAGTTTGGTGCTGTCGTCGCTGGTTTTCACGTCCATAGATTTGTCCAATGCTGTAGCCAAGTCGTTGCCCTCAGAGTTGAGTCGGGCAGCGGCCGAAACCACGCCTTTTCTCGGAAGCACCGGTTGCTCTCCACAAGCGCTCGTCGGCACAACTCGAGAGACTACGGACAGGTCAACCATTATGTGTGGTGAGTTGCAGCTATGTGCTGTGCTGTCTCCAACACCACATGGTCAGCTGGTTCGTAGTCCGATGTGAATTTCTTGATGGCTGAGCCGCTTTGTAGCTAGAACAGAATACACGAGGGTGACGATCGCAGCCAGTGGGGTGGTCCTCTCGCTCAGTGCGCACGCTGTGACATTTTCTTAGCGACCGAGGCCAGCTGGCTAGGCTCGGAGAGGAAGAATGGAGTTGGCGCCGTGGCGCAACGCCAACCAATTGGAGATAACATTGCACAAGATTGCAATATTGTGTATTTTGAGAGCTAGGCTGAATTGATGATTAAAAGCCTCGTGAACATAGTAATTAATTGAATCAAATTTTTGGTAAGGTGTTCTTAGGCCTTAGATTGCGGCAAAAAGTTTCGTCATGTTTCCTAAGTAATGCCGCTGCACTCTGGCGAGGTACGGCGAGAGGCGGTTGCCAGAAACTGCGCGGGCCGGATCCAGTAACACCCTGCATCGTAGGTTGAGCGGTTAAGGGGTTTTTACAACGTAATATCAAGATCACATCGAACGACGTATATGGATTCTACAACAAATGGTTAAAAAACTCATTATTACAAGATTAATTGCTGCACTTGTGTCATGTGTAACGGCGACACGGCTGTACTTGTGTCGTATGTAACGGCGACATTTCTGCACATGTGCCATGCGTAACAAATCGCTTGAGATGAAAAATATACACATTTTTAATATTGTGAGCTTAAATAGTTGAAAGCTTGCTCCAACAACTATATACTTCACTGAACTCTAGCAAACATACACTGATAATGAAGTTACATTTATGCCCAGAAGCAAAACAGGAGGCCAACTTAGAATTCGCTCAAAGGAAGCTGGGCAAAAAACCCGGGTCATTGGCTCAGAAACTGAGATACATTACTTGTTAGAGGCCTATTTAGTGTTTTAGAACCATTCAGTCCAAATAGTAACTAAAACATTAAGTACTATTGTTAATTCCTTAATGCTCGGTATAGTTTCTAATAGTATAGAAATGACAATATAACGGAAACTTGCAATGTGCTCTCGCAATGTGTTGTAAAATGTTAGTGAATTTTTGGTGGTGAGTCCTTGATGCAGACACATGATGAATATGTTTATTACGTCAAGTGTTAAAGCATTCAGCATTCGTTGAAAATATGTTTCCACTCACGAGTTTTTCATGTTTCACAAAAAACGTTTGATTCATAAATCAAAAAGCAAGGCAATCATATAACTCATATATATATATATATATATATATATATATATATATATATATGTGTGTGTGTGTGTGTGTGTGTGTGTGTGTGTGTGTGTATTCTATACATAGAATTCCAACCTAGATAAAGAGAGGCAGCCCCAAAGCCAAATTCAAAACGCTCGGCAGTTAAGGAAAGTCGATCATATTCATTTGAAATTTTCGAAAATTCGAAGATTTTCATTATTTCAAGGTATAGTTTTTATAAACAGATTTCATTCATTAATTCATAATCTCTATCATCAACGTTGTTATTTTGCAATGATAATTTCTTATTTTCAATTTTTGAAAAAAACAAACAGATTTCGCCGAAAATGGGATCTGCGCAATTTGTTGAGCGTTATTTGCTCTATCCGAGGAAAAAGTAAGAACTAATGGAGCCGCTTTCGAGGTCATTTTATAAATTCCAATAATTTCAAGTAGAAATTACGCGAAAGCGATTTGTTTTTTTCAAAAACGTGTACGTAACATTAGTTAAAGATCTATTTTTACAAGAGATTTCAATTGAGAAAAAATCTCCATCATCAGTATTGTACGTTTGCAATGTTAATTTTTTGCAATTTTCTAATATATAAAGTAGGGATAAACACAAGACTGCATTTGCTGTGAAGGCTCCTGAATATTGTGTTTAAGGAATGCTCACCTTAGATCTGCTCCGCCTCCCTCGAGGCGCCAAGGAATCTTCCCAGTGCTCCCTGAGGCTTTTGGACGCAAAGGCACCCACCGTTAATTTGTTCAAAGTGAAGTGCACCAGAGGGTGGTGGCCATTCCAAGACATTGTGGCTAATGCGTCCATTCTTGTTGTAAGTATTAAATAACCATTATTAGGATCTTCATAGTCTATATTTTGTCCTATTACAGATACAAGTTGGATATTATCGAGTCGGCCCATCTCGCTAATGTAGGAAAAAGACATGAATCGGCATTACCATTCTGTGACATAAACTCCATGATATCACAAGTTCAGCAAAATTAATAGTAATAGAATTGCAGTATATAATAAATTTAGCTGATTAAAAAATTACTGATTAAATAATTACTTAAATATTATACGGATGTATTACATTAATAGTGGTAAAACTCGAATTACCTCCATTTTCAGATTCCCGAATGTGGTATATATTTGTACTGAATAAAACTCCAATCTCTTTCTGTAGTCGACAGAGCGTTGCACAAAATTGGCGAATTACTTGTTTTACTTTCTTGTAGACGTAGTGTTGTAGGTACCATTCGCAAATGAATTGAAAGATACCATCTTGAGCGCTTGATGGCTCTTAAAGGTGAGAGGAGGCGAGGTTGCTCTTTTTGTGTTGGAGAACCAGAAGCCTGTATTTTGAGTGAGCGTTTATATAAAACACGTAATAGTTGCTGAATGATACTATGGAGATAAGGATGCAAAGAAAGATGGCAAAAACATTAAACGTATTTAATTAATGAATAAAAATCAAAGTCATACCGTATACATGAACAATAGTAAAATCAAGTGATTGCATGTCAATCAATTTGAAATATTTAAGTTATTGTAAGACAGGTCAAAACTTTTATGTTTATCTCCTATAGAACCTTTTTTATTGGCTTATGTAAAAACGAAATGAAATATTCTCATTTTAATTTTTAATTAAATCTTCAAATACACGACGTTTCGACAATTTTGATACATTGTCGTCTTCAAGCTATTAAACAAATTTATTAAAATATTCAAATAAATAAAATACTTACGGACAACTTACGGACCGCAAAAATAAATCTTATTGATCTTATTGATCTTCTTTTTAGTTCTAATATATGCAAACTAATTTTTTTAACTTTTTCCCGTAAAGAAATGATTCAGTGATTGATACTCAAAAAGTGATTGAGTAATTGATACATAAATTACTGAGTGATTATCATAGAAATAATTAATTCAACTGATTAATTCTAGAGTTGGTTAAGTGCAGTTAATTCCAGAATAAATTATATGATAGACCAGTCAACCATAGACAATGCAAAATGGTACGGCCGATGTCGTGAAAAGCTTTCAAAAGATCTACACATATTCTAAAAAGTGCTTCAATTTGAAGCGCTGGTGATGGAACAATTTTTAAAAAGAAAAAAATAGCCGTTCATGGATATTTTGATCCATGTTGAGAGTCTCAAAACGCTTCGTTTTTCAAGCATTACACTCTAAATTACGTAACAAAAACGTGGTTATGATTAATACTTTTGGTACATGAAATAGTACACTCATGAATTTTTTGAAATCTCTGACACGCTAATTATATTTACATTACATTTGCATATTATAATTTAATGCATTAACACGCATAAATAGTTAAAATTATCTCTAACTTTTTGAAATCACAGTAAAAAAAATACTGCTGATTGTAAACAATTTTGCAGGTTTCACAAGTTTAAAAATACGCGTAACCGTTAGAAATAACGCGAGAACGTAAAAGTGTAGTAGCACCACTAGTTTCATAATAATTTAACTTTAGTACGCTATATCTCGAATTGTGTGTGAATAGAGTTGTTTGAGTATTAAAATACCATATCCGTGAGCACCTTAGCACTTTAAAAGTGTCTCCACTCAAATTTTCCGCAAAACAATTTGTAAAGCCATTTATTTTCGCACAAAGAAATACTGTATTCGATTTATAATTCTTTCACATTCAGTAGTTGTGTCATTATATGAACACAATTCTTAGAAAATCGAATCTACATTTGATTTTTTCGGTTAAAATTTTTTTGGGATTTTACTAACTAGCAAATCATCTTTGCAACACTTCATTTGCTGCCGAAGAATACAGTAGAATTGGAATGAGTGAATAGTAATGTTATAATATTTATGGGTGACATGATAAATAACAGTTTTTTCTTAATAATGCAAATCTAGAATCCATTTTACAGAATTACGACGATTTTTTCAGAATAAATGAATAATTACAAATTACTGTTCTTTCAGGGGAAAGTAGAGCTGGAATTAGAAATACTGACTGACGAAGAAAGTGCATTGAAACCTGCTGGTAAAGGACGGTCAGATCCTGAAAAACTCCCCGAGCCCAAGTAAGTTTATATACATATATATATCGAATAAGCCGACTAGGACCACGAATGCATGCACCCTGCATTTTACCGTAGCTCAGTATCATTATCGCGGTGACTGGTGCATGTAACTTTTCATTAGGGACCAGCATTTATCTGAATCCGATTCTTATCCCCCAGGGTTCTTAGCCCTGAGAATATGGAAGTTGAAACGATGATGATAATGACGGGTGAAAGAACGACACACAGGTGCTTGCGTTGACCCCAGACGGACAGACCGTTGCCGATAAGTCAACCGATGTTTCGGGTTGTTCGGGATCACAAAATATGGATGCTGTCTATACAGTTTTGCTGCAGAGTTTAATAGTACTTTTGAGAGCAATTAACGAGATAGTCAGTTGATCACTTCGAGACGTGATCCCCAACGTCTTGAGGGCACTAACTGTGGATCTTGGCATAGACCCAGAGGTTCCAACCACCACTGGCAGGATTCTAGAGTTGGACACTTCATGAACTTGGGCTGCCAGGGGAATGACTGGTTGGTATTTCACATTTTCTTCCCCTGCATTCAGAAGGGATTTCCGGAGAATCTTCCCCTTTACGAAATGCTAGCTCTCGTCATGACACGTTAATCTTGCTGGCTTCGAGAAAAATGTGAATCATGGTGGAAAAATGTGATCGAAGATGTGATTCATGGTTTCTACCGCTGTATTGCACTTTCTGCAGTATACATCCTCTACTTAGAGTAGAGCAGTGATATTAGCAGCAATATTTGATCTTAATTGGAGTACTGTGATAAAATAAAGTGGCCAAAGTGACCAGGCTGGTTTGACCGTCTGACTTGACCGACCGCTTCTCTGAGCATCGACCTTGATGGCATCGATAAAACCAGTTCATAGAGGTAATACAGCATTATGTAGGTATGAAGTAATGCCAACTTCTGAGTGGGCTTTAAGTGCGCCTTCTGAAGTGCGCCTTCCTCGTCATTGCTTACATTAAATTCGATATTGATGATTTAGATGGGAAGCCGTTCAAAATAGAGAAGTTCTCTCCTAGGTATGTTAGGGTATGATCATTACTGATAGCGGAATTCTCTTCCCTAACCTGTACAGACAGAGCTCCTCAATGAACCATGATCGTTCGAAGATTGTAATTTGAAATGAACACTTCACGGCTGACAATGTCACTCCCAGGACCCCAATATCCAGCAATTCTGGAGCTTCTGAAGCATTTTATGCTAACAGCCCCAGATCGTCAGCTAACACGGACACACTCTTTCCAATAGCGTGTATCCTGACATGTTTTTCAATTTCTCAAGTAGGCACTCCATAATGAGATAAAAAAGAGTGGGGACAAGGGATCTCCCTGTTTTACTCCTCTACGACTTGGCACCTCGATTCCTTTCGAGGGGTGCTGAATGACGGTGGAAACGTCGGCGTAAGAGTCCATTACAAAATTGCTACAGGCATTAAGGATCCCTTTCCTGGACAGAGCCCACTGAATCGCCGCATGAGGAAGTGTCAGATGCTTTGGAACATTGGCTTTGCTAGCACAGAAGCGCTGTATATAGTACACATAGAAGTAATATAGTACATATACACATACAAGTAACAAAATTTATCCATTTTTATGTTACCAGATCTTGGCAATAAGAGTTTTACTTTCGAAAATCGCTGAATATAATACTCGTACCTTCTCTCTCAACGATAATGTACGAATAATTCACGAGCTTCCAGACGGTACATAGCGTTCTCTAAAATCTAGTTACTTTGAAACCCATTTTATATTTCCTCAAACATGTTCAGTGCAGTTTAACAGTGAATAAAGTTATCAGACACAACAGCACAGCTCAAATTTGAGAAGTGAACGAATTTTGAATATAACGAGTTCAAGAACAAGTTCAACGAAAATCGGGCCAGCGCCATTTTTATGAGTGTTCTTTGCTCTATCCAAGAAAATAATCAAACAGTTTGTACAAATTTTTGAGAACATTTTCAAAATGTTAATTTTTTATGTAAAGTACCTCAAAATCAAAATATCCATTTTAATTTTGCAGGGCTTTTATTTCAAATTTCAGCAGATTGAAATTTTAGGAAAAAAATCTGATGAATGGTTGTTTCTCGTCGGAGACATTCTCTCATTTTCGGTCATATTGGATCAACCATCTTTAAGTAAATTTGATATAAGATTTGAAATTAGCGACTTCGATAACCGCAAGGTAGAACTTGGTAATTGAATTCGATGCCATTTGAGATTTGGGCCACGTTTCCGCCATCTGGTCACACCGTGCTTCGGTCGGTGCTTGTGGACAGAAGTTCAACCCTTGAAAGCCTTTCAATTGTTTTATTATCCTTCTGTTTGGTGCACTTCGTACGTGCTTCGGCGGAGGTGCTGGAGCCGTGAGAGAGCTTTCAATACGCTGATGCACTCTGGTCTGCCGTGAGAGGCGCCCTAGGACTGGCGGTGAAAGAATGTCTGAAGGTCGGTGGTGAAAGACTACTAGGGGCCGCGTCCTGGTAGCGATCGCGAGATTGAACAACGAACTTTGTCTGCTATGGCTTAATACGTAATTTAGATGGTTGGTTGCTAAGGAGCGCGAGTATATTGACGTAAATAATCTAAAATATTTTAGCGGACTCTCGGGTTTAGATTTTACCTGTTCCCATAAATCTTTTGATTAATGTATCTTTGTCCCATTTCCTTGCCTTGTCCTTTTGTCCCATTTTGTCTATTTTGTCCTCCATGTGTTTGTCTCACTTGTTCCACTTGCCCCCCTAGGCGCGTTGTTATTTTTATCCCTACGCCCATTTTCCACCATTGTCAAATTTGCCCCCTTTCCCCCATTTTGTCCCGTTTCTTCCCTTTTCCAATTTTGTTCATTTTTCTCCGTTGTCCCATTTTGTCCCCTTGCCCTCTTTGTCCTCCTTTCCCCGTTCTCACTAGCCTCTCTTTGTCCTTTTAGTCCTTCCGGGCACTGCAATTGTTTTTTACTTTCTCGCCCGACGAATTCTTCGTAAGAAGAGAAAGTTATGTAATCGTGCGGCGAAAAACTAATTTTCGTAAGAAAAAGTATTAGTCAGACTTTGAAAATGAAAAAGTGGGTACATCCTGATACTAAATGTAGGGGGGAGAAATCCTCTCACACGTGGTGTAGCCAGAATCCATGTTTTGTTGGTTCTTGACACCGAACATTCTATTGACGGCAAAATGTCCGTCTGTCCGCTCGTCTGCAGTCAATGCCAGCCGATTTTCTCCAAAATTGATGTTCCTCCATCGATCTAGCTAATGTCGCGACCCCATGATTTTGAAACTGATATTTTAATTTTGGAAGCTACTTTACATAAAGTCACTCAGACATTTTCAAAAGCTTGAAAACGATCCAAAAATTTTGATTAAATTTTGTTGTTTGCTAATGCGAATGTTTAAGAGAATAATTCAGTTCTCATTTTGGTGATATTCCCGATTTTTCGAAAATTGTCAAAAAATTTTAAACTGCAAAGTTGATGATAAAGGTTTTTGTCTCAGACAAAATTTGTAGTACAAAATTAGGTCTATAAAAAAGGTTATGTACACTTTTTGTAAAAGTTTTTGCCTAATTTGCGCTTGAAATTTACCATAAGCTTTTGTCTCAGGCAAAGTCTGTTGAACAAAATTACCACTTTAAAAAATGTCATGTTCAATTTTTTGAAAAAAAGTAGATTTTGCATAATTTGCGTTTGATTTGTACGATTCTTTTCTCACAAACCGCTCCGAATTTGTTCTTTAAATTTTCTCCACATATGTAATAAGGGACGGCAAGAAATATGGTTCTACACATTTTAGGGTAGTGCTATTTTTTTTCGAAAGTTGCAAAATAATTTCAAAACTACAAAATTGAAGATATTTTTGTCTAAAAAAAGATTGTTGCAGTAAAATAGCTATTTAAATAAATAATAAATAAATAAATAAATAAATAAATAAATAAATAAATAAATAAATAAATAAATAAATAAACGAGTGGTGCTATAGAATGGCACAGACTTTCTCGCCCTAGTTAGTTTTCTAATCACTCTACCCTTGACTAACTTTTGCGACAAGCCCCATTCTCTTCTCTGCTACTTTCATTTTGTCACCAGAAAAATAGTTTTTTTTCACATTTTCGCAATTACTCAGCTCCGTAATACTAGAACAGAAACCACAATCGTTATTACTAATATAGAAGTAGACAGTCCACGCCCTAGCGTGATGGCCGTGGTGGCTAAATTGGTGGGTACGGGCACAGCTGTTTGGAGAGCAGGTTGGCTGGTTGCCAGTCTTATTTGTGACAATTCTGTGTTGCTGCAGACAATAATTGAGGATTCCACAAACGGTTTTTAAAAATATATGAACCAATTTTAATCACAAATAGTATTAATCAAGATAAATAAACTGGAAGTGTCTGTATATGATTTTCGAATTTTTAACTTTTAAACAAATTTTCACATCTCTTATTGGATTTGTAAAACGTATGAACCCTCCAATCAATAGTTGTCTTTCGGCGCTTATGGCTATTATTAAAGCGCCAATTCGCTGTGCCCGTGTGGCCGAAGTAGTTAAAAGTCGAGTTCGGTCTGTGAGTTTCGTAGAGCAAAGCCCCTGTTTCGAGGTTGTCTCAGAGTTAATTATTTTGTCACAATTCTCGATTTATTTTATCTAGCAAAAAATATTTACCGTGTCGAGTTATACCTGCCGAGCAGAAATCTTTTTCTGCCCAAAGGACATTTATTTTACATTTTGTTACTTATTCCGCTACATAATACTGCAACTGAAACGCGAAGCTCTTATGACTATTAATGCCTAATCCCTGTGCGACCTCGGTGGCCGATGCTGTGTAGTGTCTTAGTGCTTCGAAGGCGAGGGGGGCTTGTTCGAGCCTCGCTGAGGGATAGTTATTTGCCACAATTCTGTGTTGCCAAATAAAACGATTGAAAATTGCAGGAACGTAATTGAAAATTATTTGAAGCTCTTCTACTAACAAATACAATCAATTAAGATAAATAAATTGGAAGTGTGTATGAGATTTTCGAATTTGTGACTTTTAACCCCCTTGTCATTACACATTTTCTTAGCTCCGTAATGCTAGAACTGAAACAGTTGTGCCTTGAGTAATATGGAAGAGAACAGTTCTACAATCCTGGATGGCTCAGGTTGTTAAGTGGCATGATCGGGTTCATTGCTAGGCACCAAGAGGTCGTCGGTTCGAGTCCCACATGGGGTTTTTAATTTGATGAAAGTGGTGTTGTAGAAAAATATTAGGAATTCGAGAAACTTTATTGAAAATCATTTGAAGCATTTCTACCCACAAATGCAATCATTAAATTTACAACACACTCTCCAAACTTAACCTCATTGCTTAACCTCATTTAACTACACATTCTCCAAAATAAACCTCATTGCCGGGTTCTGGTAATGAAAAAGTGGATAAATACTGTTGCTAAATTTAGAAAACAATCTCTAGCTCGTGGTGTAGCCAGAATCCATGTTGTATTAGTTCTTGATACCAAAAAATCGATTGACGACAAAATGTCAGTATGTTCGTTTGTCTGTCCGTCAGTGGTTAACGCTAGCGCCTAAACCGTTCAGCTGATTTTCTTCGAAATTGATATACCCTGATTGATCTTAACGGACTGGAGACTTCGGAAGTTTCTAACGGATATTTTCATTGGTGAAGGTTTTTTTACATTAATCGGACATTTTTCTTTTTTTATATATTTTATATTTGACAGAGTTTGACCATTTGGCGCTTCTGTGGCGTAGTATTATGCGAGCCGGCACGTTAACTCTGAGGATCTGCGTTTCAGTCTCAGAGCGGAAAAAATATTAGCTGCATGACAACACGTTTTGCTCGTTATGTAGTAGTGTAATGTTGGAGCTTTCAGAAACAATGCGAGAAAGTATGTGCTTTAGAAGCACCACTAGTTTAAAACGGTACCAAGACCCTGTATCAACAACCCTTGCTTACCGAACATCGAGAGTAATGACAATTCTTAACTCATGAAAGTGTTACATATTTATTATGAATTACAATACTAATTGCAAATAAAAAAACATTGTATGTAACACATCATCTATTAGTCTTTATGGACTTGTTACATAAATAACTATTTTGACTGAAAACATGCTGTTCATGAAATGATATACAGGTGGATCAATTTCAGCGGTAAAAACACACCAGCGTCTTCCTTATAATATTAGCAATAAATAATTGTTTCCGTTTGGTCTTCAGAAGCACATATTCCCGTAGAAAGTGTATTTTTTGTTGTTGTAATTTTCCAATTTCGTCGCTGCCGTTTCGTCGCCTGCTTTTGTAGATGTAAATACCGAGGCGCCAGACATGAAAAAAAAATTGGGTGATGTAAATTTCATATGATGAACCACTAAAAAAATGTATTATTCTTGTTATTGTTGTTGTTCTTCTTCTTATTATTTTTATTATTATTTTTATTGTTATTTTTATTATTATTGTTATTATTATGGTGACACTGTATTTTTTCTTTGTTTAGGCGACCGGATACATCATTTTCATTTTTTCGAAACCCACTACGAGCTTTAATTCATTTAACTTGGCATCGGCAGAAGTGGCGTTATTTAAAACTTTTAATTTTAGTTTTGATTTTCATTTTCCTGGGTCATGGAATATATTCCATCCCGGGATATTCAGTGAAGAAAATACTTGGAGCTTAGTAACGCGTAAATGAAGTTTGCAAGACCTGGTCTTCGTGACTTACTATCGAAATTTTTGTTTTTACAAAAGCAACTAGTTATTTAATTATTCAACTCTTTCATCCCAAATATATTTGACATAATATGATGCATAAATTTATTGTAAATTGAATACTTGAAATAAACAGTGAAGCAAAATAATAATCTTTTTTATTATATTTTTGGATATCATCACTGAAGAATGAAGCAAGCGATATGGATGAAAACACGGGCCGCGAACTTCACCTACAAATCACCAAGTAAATGAAGCAAATTATAATCAAGGAGCTTAAGAATAACAATTGCTATTACACCCTCCGAGTCCGTCATTTCTCCAATTTTCCTTCAGTGATTATCAGATAATAAGATGCTTGTGCTCACGTCCAGGCGACCTGGCAACGAGCACTCTGCTTTCATGTTCCTGGGTATCTTTTGAAAAGTCCTTATTGACTAAATGCTTTAAAGATGTGCAGTTCTTTCGTGACTCTATAATATGTTATAATAGTTATTACAAATATCAAGGAGGATAAAAGTTTTCTTTTTATAAGGTTCACATAAATTTCACAATCGGAAAAAATATTGACAAAATGTGCTTCCCAGGAAAAGAATTTCAAATATATTTTCCCGGGACTAGTGATCTTTACAGACGAATCTAAATTAACAGTAAATAATACAACCCATGTGGGGTTTGTTGCTTGGAGGTCAACGGGAGGATTTTTTATCTTGTGCACAGAATCTTAGATGTTGCATCTATTATTACTGCAGAAGACATGGCTTTGATTTTTGTTGTGAAAAACATTATTCTGACTTCAGTTGGACATTTTTGATATTTTCCGATTTGAAGAGTTCTTTCTAAGCATTATGTAATACAACTGCTGGGGACAATTTACCCCCTCATATATATACTTTGAGCCACAAGTTAACTTATGCGAACTTGTGGCGTTGGCGGGAAAGTTCAATTACTTTGGATTCCAGCCCACAAAGGTATTATTGGTAACCAAAAGGCAGATGAAATGGTAAAGACTGCTGCCAAAGGGGTAATATTTCTTAATGAACCTGTATCTCTCTCTAATATAGTGGCATTTTTAAACATAAATTCTGAGGGGAAAATAAAACAAAAATGAAAGAAAATACTTTCACATTTCTCATTCCCCCATAAAGGATTAGATTTATGGCAATTTTTTACGCTTTTTATGTTTTTGTCGTTGATTGTATTAGAGTAATAACCTATTTTTCCCTGAAGAGTTTTAGAATTGAATAATTTTATTAAATAATATTATTAAATTCTAGGCTATTAAATTGTTTTTTATTTATTTCTATCAGCTCAAAGAATTTATACCAATTTATTTTATGAGTGTGGTACTTAATTGATACGATGGTCGCTCATTAATCCTTTTATTAATTGGAAAGTGATCACTCCCCCACTTGTTCTCCATCATTTCCCAATCACTCAATAGAGCCAAGTCAGGAGATACTATAGTTAAATCAATGTTTGAATAGGAACAACCGCTGTTTATTATTGTTACATGAGTTGGATCTTTGTTATTAAAGATGACAAAGTTATCAAAATCCAAGGTGTCTGCTATTACTAGCCCGTTAGTGCAATCCCTCTCGCTCCTCCATATTTGATGATGGGCATTAAAGTCCTCTATATATATAGTCTATAGTTGGGAGTTGTTGATTCGTAGCGTCAATAATCTATTCCATTCCACTGCGTCTAAATTATTATTTTGAGACCTCCTGTAACATACAGTAATAAAAATTGTTCCATAATTTGTAATTATCATTATTGAACCTGTCTCCAAAGAACACCTGCTAAAATTTAAATTAATTGTGTCAAAGATTGTTCCTTTCTTAACCAAAATAACTAATCCACCTTTATCTCCAACAATTCTGTCGTATGTAACTGTCAAAAATCTAGTTTGGGATTTAGATTATTCAATAAAAAAAACAACAGTAAAATCTGTATGTGACTTAGGGGGCAGAAGATTATCCGCGCACATTTTCTTGAATTCCAGAATCCCATCCCGTCTATTTAACTATAAATAGTTGAAAGATGAGTAAAATATTAACATAAGTAAATAAAAATAAATTTTAAAAATCGCAAGATAAGCAATATTTGAAAAATAGTCATTTTTGTTTCTGAGTTATAGAAAACTTATTTGCGTCGGTACACGAATTGCAAGTATAATTTTTCTGCATCGCTAACAAAATAGCAACTCGCCCTCACCTCTACTCTTACCATTACAAGCAAAAGAAGAGTTCAACAAAACGTGCGCATAGTGAAGCTAAATTTACGTCCAGAAGCAAAACAAGGAGCCAGCTCAGCATTTGCTCAATGGATAAGGGAAACTAAACAAAAACCTGATCGAGATGGGTTGATTGACCCGGAAGCTGAAGTACATTATTTGTTACAAACATATTAAATTTTTAAAAAAAATATACAATACAAATGTAAACTAATTCGTTTTATATCAGTGATTTGTTAAAATAAACATTATTTTTCTTTTTGATAATCGTATAGTCTCTAATTGTATAGCACAGTTATGCAACAGAAAATAGTTTACTTTTAACTTACATTTGTGAACCGTCTTCAATTGTTTAATGTCATCTGGCAGTGCGTGGTAAAGTAACCTATATGCACTGCATGTGGATTTCTGATAGTGAGCTGTTGATACTGACACTTGAACATGATTTTTACGACGTGTTGTAATTATAAATATCAGTATTGCATGAAAATATGTTTCCACCGTTAAGTAAGTCACTAGACAAATATTAAAAATTCGTAAATATATAGGCAAGGCAGTGGTAAGATTCCAAGGTCAATGAAGTGAGGCATGCAAGAGTAACGTGGATGGCAATTATTCGAATAATTTTATTTTCCAATCTAAAGGTCTGAGTACTACATGATGATTTTCCCCAGAATTTTATACCATATCTCAGGCGGGAAAGTACATTTGCAAAATACACGCAACGAGCTGCATGAAGGCTGACAGAATTTGATAGAATTCTGAATGCGTAACATAATGAACTTAATTTAGTGATTAATTTTGTTATATGTACATTCCATTAGAGGTTTGACTGAATTGAGGGACCTAGAAATGTTGTTACCTGAACATCACCTAATTGCATATTATTCATTTTCAATGGAGCATGCGATTGTTTATTTGAAATGCAAAAATGCATTGAAACTGTTTTTCCTTCATTAACTATTAATTTGTTAATACAAAACCAAATTGAAACTTCTAAAATCGTGCTATTTATTGTTTCTTTTTTGCAAAGAACATTCGTGTCATCGGCAAACAGAACCGTTCTTCCGTTTTTAATAGACGACGGCATATCGTTTACGTAAAACAGAAAGAGGATAGGACCTAAGATCGAGCCTTACGGAACCCCATATTCAATTGGTAAAGAATTGGAAAGGTAAGTAAATAGTGTTCTTTCGTGCCAGTACAGTTTTCTATTCTTTGAGATCGATGTTTAAGGTACGAGGTTTCACAATCTAGGGCGATACCACGAATTCCATAAGAAGGTAATTTTGATAGCAAGATGCTATGGTCAATAACGTCGAAAGCTTTCGAAAGATCTGAAAATATTCCAATCGGTGCTTCATTTTGGTCCATTAATGCAACTTCACCTACAAACAAGCAACATCTTTATGAAAAGAAAAATGGCACTTTCGGGCATATTTTGATTTTCTAAACCCGTGTTGTGAGACTGAAAACGCTTCGTTTTTCCTGGGAAAAGTTTCCATTAGCGTCTAGAAAATCCTCTCTAATATTTTAGAGAAACCTGACAAAAGAGAAATTGGTCGGTTATTTTGAATTTCCTTTTTGCTCCCTTTTTAAAAAGTGTCTTAATTTTTGCTGTTTTGAAAATATCTGGAAATATTCCTGTAAATAAAGAAGCATTGAAAATGTGAGTTAAGTGGTGTATAAAGACAGGTACACAAGTTTCCAATACACAATGCGGAAATTCATCTAAACCAGATGAATGTTTATTTTTGAATTACTGACTATTCGTAAGATTTTGTTAGATGACGTTTCGGAAATAAAAATCGCGTCGAAATTTTTTTGGGAAGGTAATGATGTTGAATTTGACGGTTTTAGTCCCTTCGCGAGTTCAACCGCAATTCTAGGGAAGTGTTGGTTGAAGAGATTTGCCACTTTCTCCGGACTACTGGCTTCTCCTTCATTATCCTTTAAAACAACATTCTCTACTAAGTAACGAGATGATGTGGTCGTATTTTTTACAATATTCCTCATTGCTTTAGTTTTGTTACAAGCATTTAAAATATCATGATTATTTTTCATTATTTTTTGCCTGAACTATTACATTTCTTAAGATTCTTTTGTATTCTCGGAAGTGGACATGGAAACCGGGCGATACGTTATGTTTAGAAATAATTTAGATTATATTTTTCTTTGCTGTCCACAGCGTTATAAACTGTGTCCCATGATTCCTTCAGCAAGTAGTCCGTCAATAATTTTATGTTAAGTTTAGTGAATGCTCTGCACATGCGTGAATAATTTGTGTCAGTGTTCATGTTATTAGTAATTGTAAGAATGTATGCATCATGGTCATTGTAACCTAGATTAGTCATTTTTATTTCATATCTAGTTGTGGTTTTGTTGTAATCTTTTAATATAAAGTTGTCATTGTCTTTCAACTGAGGTTCTATTAGTAATATGAGATCAAAATTGTTAGTTTAAAATGTAAAATATTTTGTATTTATAATGCTACGAAAATTCCATTGTAATATTTTAATTTGTGTAATCATTATATGAATAATATTTTTGTACGGCATTTTTTTCATTTATCGCTTTATATTTTCGAGAAACTGGACAATCACGGGAAATAGATTGGTGGCTACCCTTGCAGCTCGCACACCTCGGAGTCGCCCCTTTGCACGGTCCACCATGATCTTCCTCCCCGCAAGCCACAGTGTTTCTTACCACAGCGATCTTTCACTGTATGACCAAATTTTTAGCATTAGACGATGAACAAAGGGTTCTATTTTGGATTTCACCAAGTAAGTGAAGCTTCTTTCGGCAAAAACCTACCTTCAAACACGATTAGCGCGGATGTGGTAGGGATCTACTTCTTTTCGTCCGCTTGCTTGGTTGGCCTCTTACATTTTACTAAAGATCATTAAGGCTTTGCTGCGCCCTTCCTTCTTAATTTCGGTAGAGGGCTTATAATTCTTCATTACAATCATGCCAAGCCTGTAAATATCGAAGTTATTCGAACTTCGATTTTTGTTGCAGATCAAAACGCCGTATGGACCGATACTTCTCTCCGAATAACCTTCCGGGCTAATTTCCCATCCTGGTGAAGTACCAACTTCGTTACCAGTAGAATCAGCCTTCTTCTTGTTTTGAATGGCAGAGAGCATTTCCCCCTTTTCATCTTTCCTTTTCCTGTTCTGTGTAGTTCTTTTATTCACAATCACGTTTCATTCCGTGTCTTCTACCTCCATTGTAAAATATCAAACCCTCTCGGTAAAACTTGGGGATTATGATATGCACTTTTCTTCAAAGATTAGGTATGTACTGTAACACTGTTTCGAGAAATAACTCTGTAACACTTTTCAGATATTTCGGTCACTTACACGTTCAATGAAAAACACAATATTCACTTAATCACGTTATACTCACTACACTCACAGAGATGTTTACTCGCTCGCGTTACACTTCGGTAATGTAAATCTCCCTATGTCAGTGCTGCGACCTATTGAATTTTGCCACAAGTATTTTTAGGTACATTTAGCCTTAAAATACTTTTTCTGGATTCATATTTATACTGTTGTCCTGAAAATCTGTGTACTACGATTCCACTAAGACATTGCAACAATGGAAAAATTTATGGGGGAAAATGGAATCGAAATATGCTCATAGACTATAGCTGGACACTTAAAAGCTATCAAGAGAAATACAGTAAACAATCGCTCCAAACTACAATTTGATTGAGATAACTATTTGTAAGTAAAGTAAATAAAGCGAACCTTTTACAACAGTATGGACTTTTTAATAGTGTGATGTCATGGATACTCACAGCGAACACAGACACGAGCTTTCACATTACAAGTATTTATTTACAAGGAAAACACAACAAATATTTACAATGAATTTACACATTACACCTTAGCTTTGATAGACCTACTATTCCCTGATCGCGGGAGTGATCCCAACCCGATTGATGATCGGTGTCAATTGTGGCACTCGCCACTCCTACATCTGAAGCGCGCACAAAGCCAAGCTTCCGTGACCGGATGTCAAACTGAGACACAAAGTCCGTACCGGCGTACCAACTGATGGTTGCCTCGATCGCAGGAGCGATCTTATCCGATTGAGAATCGGCCGCGAGTCGTGGCACTCAACCACTCCTCACCTCGGAGCACGCACACAGCATAGCTCCCACGTGACCGCAGTCACCGAAGGACACAAAGTCCTCTACAGACTCGTCAACGCGTGACTTGCTTCGCGAGGGCTGCTCGCCGCTGCACTGTCGCGTTCGTGCAAATGCACGAGGTTCTCCCACTGTATCCAGAACCCACCCTCTGGCTCTGTGCACTCCGTTATATATTCGAGGCTCACGCGACCTACTATGTCACGCCACACAGTGTTTCTTACCACGCCACCAGTGTTTCTTGCCTCCGCAGCGCACTTCTGCTTGCCTTGAGGTTTCGGTCTCCGTTCCCTATGACCGGAGGACCCCTTTGCCACGTGCTTGCTTTTAGGAAAAAGCTTCTCTCCCTCCTGTGATGAGGCGGTTTCCTGTTGCTAATCCCTTACCACGCGTCCCCAAATAGCTGCGACGAGGTTCGCTCGCTAAGTACGTTACAATAGTCTATTACAAATAAACCTTCCCCATTACAAATAAATGTTCTGCAAAATTGAAATCAGCGCACCATATCAATAATAATACTGTTGCTCTACTTCATTTTACTGACACAAAAGTTAAACTTTGTTGGCCAGTGTAAGTTTTTGCAGTTTTCGAAAATACGAGAGTTCGGCAAAAATTAGAACAGCATCAGTTTCTTTACCGACTTTTGCTACACACAAGGAGAAAATTCAATGAAAAACATGTAGCAGATTCTGAGAAAATATTTTTTTTTAATTTGCAATACAAACTGTTAAAAACTTTATTAAATGGAAATTTATTGCACTTTATGCAGATCATGGTGGTACACGGAAGAGAAACGCTAGATCTGTTAAATTACACATAGACAGTGGCGGCTGGTGTCCCAACAAACTGGGGGTTGCAGCTACATGGAATGACGGGAATGTAACTACCAAAATTCAAAACACTAACATATCCGTAATAAAACGTAAGGAATTCATGTAAATGAATTAAAACTAAGTTAAGGAATATATTTACGTCTGTCATTTTCTTAATTTAAATGTAATAGTCATATGTAAACTCTGATGAACCTGGAACTAATTTTTAAAAACGACTAATGTCATACTATATGGCCAGATTATGTTCGACACTTACCCAGTTTTTATACCATTGACATTTTGTTTTTTTAATTTTTGTTTGATTATGATGTGGTTTCAAGAAATATGGAAAATTGATTTTTAAAAAATACACCAAATAGGGTCGAAATGCCAAAAAAATGTTAAAAATATTATTGTAGTCTGTGTTATTAAGATCAAAACCATTAAAAATAAAACGAAGTTAAATAAGTATATATTCAAATATTACTTACATAATTTTATGCGTAATCTGTGTACGGCATGTTCTCCTCCCACGCACATGGTGCTTGCTTTTATTTCCAGTGCACACACGAGTGTTTATACTAGTTCTACATAGAGATAACTGCCTGAAATAGTATTCGTTCAATTAAAAAATGATATAGTTTTCGAAAATACGGTGATTGCACCATGCAATGCACTTGTGCAGTGCGGTGATCGCACCATGCAATGCACTTGTGCAGTGCGGTGATCGCACTCCGCAACAAGCACAATTGTTTGGACACGCTTTAGACAATTCATTTCATGATCTTAGTTATTATTGCTGCTACTAATGGTGATAAAGAAATAAAATATTGTATTTAGAAAATTTTACTTCCCTGGTGTATTGCAATAAAGGAAAAAATGTCTTTTATTTCAAGAATGTGTTCTCGCCTAAAGTGACATTCGTATGAGCTTATTCAAAATTTCACTTCTTATAGAGATATACCAAAATTATTATTTCAAAACGTGAAGTACGTTTTTGGTTTCATTTTGACATGAATACACCATGTTTATTAAAGCGAATTTCTCATTTCATTTAAATAGGAAATCCATACACCTTTCTTTTTGATGTGCGAATTTTTCAATCACTCTCTGATTAAAATCAGCAACATCGATTATGAGATTCCTCTCCATCGATAGCATGACATATGCAGACAACCTATCGTCTGACATGCTGTTTCTTAGAAACGTCTTGATATATTTGAGGGTCGAAAAACATCTCTCAGCTTCAGAGGAGGTCATTGGAATAGTAATTAAGATTACTAATCGTGTGATGACTTCATTGAATGTTTCTTCGTACTTGGACTCTTAGAGAAACTGATACAAACTAAGAGTGCCTGATAATTTCCTGAATTCCTCGGCCCTGTAAATTGCTTCAAGCTGCAGGCGAATTCTTTTGCAGCTCAAAAACTTGTAAGACTCGCAAACAATTTTTAATGTTTCTTCTGGAAATTTAGATTCGTAAACTGGAGATATTTCTGACGTGACAAAATCTTTCTTTCATTTGAAAAATAATTACATCACATAATCCCTTTGCTTCTCTCCTCGCTCATTGTTTTCAGTCTTTCTTTTCTTTGCGGATGAAGATTGTGATAGATTGGCGTTTAAAGATGATTTCATTGTCATTCCTACGTTTTGTCATATTTTGTTCAAAGCACAGAAGACTTTGTGCTACGACAGTGGACTTAATGTCTACTTTCTGAAGTTGCCCAAATATATCGTTAACTTTCCGAGAGAATGAAAGACAAAAATGAATTTTTCATTTGTCATTTTTAAATGACCGGCATCTTGGGAGAGAGTACTGCCACTTTTTTGTCATCTGACTGTAAAATTGTTGTCATGCATTGAATCAGGGCTTGCCTGTGGTCAAAATCGTAGGGACGCTTCTCAGCTGAAAATTACTCCTGATGGGAACAGATTTAGGGAATCGCTTGTTAACTATTTAATCTAATATTGATGTCCTCTGTAGGTGTTTGAAAAAAATGTACATATTTTCTCAACACTGGCAAAGAAAATTCTTACATTTCTATTTATTGAGTCAGCTCTCATCATCACTAAATTAATCTTATGTGCGTGATAATGGACATATTGAGCATTAGGATAACAATTTTTAACAAGTGTTTGAACTTCGAAATTCCAGACATTGCAGAAGCGTCATCGTACGTCTCAGCTATTAGTTGTTTGGGAGATTCATTAATTTTGTGCCGTGTTAACTCTTCAAGAATGCTAGACGCCAACGATTCTGCATCATGATGCCGAGGGTTAAGAAAGCTCCAAAATCTTTCAATTGGTTAACGATGTACCTGAAAACAATTGACATTTGAAATGTACTCGACACATCGCTTGTTTCATCGACAATAACAGATAAAAATTTGGTTTCCCCGATTTTCTCTGCAATTTTTTCTTGGAAGACTTCTAACATAATTTCTAGCAACTCTTTCTGAATCGTTTTGGAGTCCCGAGAAATACTGTCGCACTTTCCATATGTTTTTTTAACGCGATCTGCACTGGAATCAATTAATCCTCTAAAAATACTGGATTTGTTGATTTTTTGTTTCATTTTGGCCCCTTAAATTTATTTCAAAAGCACCACAGAAACGAATACAATTAAGTATTGAGCTCAATACGCTCTGTATATTTCACTTGTCCTTTGTGAAATAGAAATATTTCTTTGTATTCATTGCACAGCAACACATAAAAATGGTATTCGTGTCAGAGGATCAGACCATGTTTTCTATATATTTTCGAGGTCAAATCCAAATCCGGTGTCCATTTTACTCCATTACATTAGGTTCTTGACTTGACCTCAATAAATATAAAAAATGAGATATTTCTAACCGAGGGGTCAGACCATGTTATCTGTGTTATATGTTTTTGGGGTTGCTGAAACCGAATATGAAGTCCATTTAACTCAATCACATCAGATTTTTTTATTCAGATCAATTATAATTGATAGAGAAGGTGGCACTGGCTCCTGACGAAACAGCACTCATCACGTTGTTGTATGGCAGATTGCTTGTATCGTTGGCGCGAGATCGTTGCCTTCTCTCCATGCAGACACAGATTTTTTTAAGGTTACATGAACAATTTGATGTGATGAAGTTAAATTGTCTTCATATTCGGTTTCAGCTACCCAAAAAACATTTAGGTAACACGGTGTGACCCCTCGGTAAGAAATACCTTCCATTTTTTAATATTTTTTGATGTTATATGAGAAACCTGATGTGATGGAGTAAAATGGGCATTGAATTCGGACTTAGCGAGCCCATAAACGTATAGAAAACATGGTCTGGTCCCCAGACAAGAACACAACTGGTTTTGTGTGGCTGTTTTATCTAATTGTTCTGCTTTATTGGTAGTTTCTAATAACGATAATTGTAAACTGTTTTACGTGAGTTTCAGGAGCTTCAGGATGGTTTAAATCTTTAAACACATTTTTTCACCATCTTCACCTCCAATTAATATACAAGGAAAGAAAAACAGAGCTTTCTTCGAATCACACCCACATAACCATTTGTATTTATTGTAAAAATATTTTTTGAATTTTCGATTTAATTATCTTTGTTGTTTAACTATTTTTTGCCGTTTGAATAAATATCGAAACCTTGGAGTAGGCTTTCGAGTTCCTTAACTTGTAGTTTTCTTCAATAAGGCGTGAACCGAAAGGAATTTTAAGTAAATTATGCTCTGAAATCATTGTCAGAAAGATAAAACATTCATGCAGAAAACTGTCACTCTTACGAACGTCCTTTACCGGCAGCAACAATAAAAACAACACCTAAATAATAAAATATCCATCACACTCTATTCTAACTCTCGACACACAAAGAACCTCCTAAAATCACCGGGAAATAAGAGTCGTGTGGACGGAAGAGTATTGCGTGATTAAGAAGAGGAAGAGAAGGGGAATTTCTTCTACAACGGCTAACTTTACATCAAACAAACTGCACTCTTCAAATGAAAGTTTTTAGTTAACAAATCTTATATTAGATGAAAATAATTTCGCCAAATATGTATCAATAATGAATGCAATACCGGCAAGTATTGACTGAACTCTTGTATTTTCCATAACAAGTGAAATTCATAAAATTACCTTGCGGAGACAGAATATTGATATTCCCCTGAGACTCCCTCGGTCACCGCGCAGCGCTGGGCGGCCCCACCGTCTGGTTGCACCTCCAAAAGACTGCATGTTCCCCGTGTCAAATCGAAGGGCCAAAGAGTAAATATAGTAAACCCAGTAATACAGCTAAGAGCTTGGTGCAATACCAGGCAATGTACCAAACACCTGACCAAGAGAAATGGCTCAGATTTTACTGCAGTTCCTCTGAGCGGGAGGTCCTAGATTCGAGTCCCAACGGTGGCAGGATTTTCAATATTAGCTTGTCAGCTTCATCGAGTTCAGTCGCTCTCTGGAGAATCCCTGCGGCCGGCTGCTCTGATCGGTAGTTTTCCGTTATTTCTCCGATCAATTGTAGGCGAATGCTGGAGCAGTACCCGAACAAGCGGGCCACGGACCACGCGCGTTCTTTTCTGCCTCTTCCTTGTCTTATTCTTACCCCTTACACAAGTGTAGAGCTTGTTCTGCTTAGGGCGGTTCTCCGCTGGTGGGATAGGGAAAACCCCGCTTGCAGATGGTATGCCGGCGCCTTATCTTGCCATAAACCGCGGAAAAGACCAACGCCACCGCGAAGCAAAAAACAACAGAACAAACAATACGCACTACATTTACGGGATTAATGACCTTACTTTTTTTTTTTTAAGTGCCCGGAATCACTAACAATCAGTCAATAACTAGATACCGAAGAGAGCGCCAGTTGGACGCTCTTTGGTTTCAAAATGAGTTCATATATATCGATATCGCTGCAATATCTTGAATATTGAATGTAATTATAAGGAAAATGTATATTCCAAAGATATTATAAGATTTTAGAGATATTATAAGATATTATCGGGGCGTTGTGCAACCGAAGCACGACCCGCCACTACCTATAGTGCACATATCATGTACTAGAAATCTTGATTATGACGCATTTATTACGTTCTTCTAAGGCATTGAAGCTATCTTAAATTTTCGATCTTCATATGTTCATACAGAAATTACATTGTCGTATCTCCTTCTCACTTTCTAATAGGAAGACAGTGTAAGTGCTTAATTATCCATACAACATGAGATTAAAAGACAATTATCTTGTTATCATATTTTCAAACATTGCAATTACAACAAACAACATTTTTGAAATAATTGTCCAAAGATTATTTAGGATCCTTTGAAAGGTACCCTCATCACACGTCCTGCTTGTCATACCAGATCCTGATGGACATGTTAGAGTTGTCAAATTAAAAATCACAAAGACTAGATTTTAATTCCTTATGGCCTATTACTCATGATTATTCGCTACCAATGAATATGAAAGAAATTAGTATTAGGACCAATAATCCCCAATGCAAATATAAAAATCTATATAAAATATTGTTACAATGTACAAAATGCAGTCTTCATAAAGGATAAACATTTGAATGCACTTATGTGTTTCCCCCGCAATTTGAGTAATTGCATCAAACGACGGAAATATTTTCTAATGAGAATTGGTAGTATGTTCTTTTTCTATTGACACTGTTTAAAGGAATGTGTGGGTGCAGAAGCACTCTATAGACATTATATTTGGACAATCACTGCAATAGCAAGTCAATATGTTAATGTAATGGTCATGACCATGAAAGACTGAAGATTGAGATTTATTGAGACAAAAAAACAGTAAAAACTGTATGTGACATAGGGGAGAAAAGATTATCTGCGCACGTTTTCTTGAAGGAAAGCAATGGGCAGAAGCTAGCTCCCATTTTATTCACAAATGCAAAATCTCTGAATGATTAACGAAGGTATATCTGTGGTGAAGCATTGGAATAGTGATAACTCAACAAAAAGGGTGAAAATACAAATCTGATGCAGAGTTTATGACAATTCAAGTGATATTGTTTCAGGAATTAAACAAGAAACATCACAATGGTTTGTTAAACCTATTCTTGTTAAACCTATCCTTTTCAATTTTATTTGTAATACAAAATGCCAAATGAATAATCACTATCATTAATTATTAAATATGATTTGTTAATGAATTTCATTTTAAGTATGTTATTGCTTATATGTGTAATTTGTAAGAATTTACTGAAATATAAATATCCACTTCTAGGCAAAAAATTAAACCCCTTGAAAAGTACTTCTTAGCCACAGTAGTATGCTGTAGGATAATACGGAATTGTTACAATCTTTATCACCCCTGCTTGCTAATATTGAGTAAGTTGCTAATATTGGGTAAAATTACAATTACTGTTACATACATAGTTTTGTTTTAATCATTTACATTTTTTATGAATGCAGCCCCCTAAGAAATCAAATATGAAAATAAAGTTAAATAGCATCAGAAGTAAATAAACTGGAACATTAAAAGAATGAAAATAGGAAGATTCCCAAACACTTCTCTAAAATGCAAACCATTACAGCTGAGACATATAAAAGAAAGGGGAAAGAAATGGATAAAAAAGGAACATTTGGAAGACTAATATTCATAAAAAACAGTAAAAAAATACATATCAAGAAAGTTGAGGATGTATAAGAGTATTTACTTATTTAACACTATAAAGTGCCACAAATGTATCAAAGGTCACATTGGGTTGTGCAGAACCCAGTGACAGAGTAGTTTCCGGCCTTATACAAAAAAATACTTGCTTCTGTATTGAAAATTATTTCTGTAAAATGATTATTTTAATTTATAATCACCAGAATAAAATTTTCAGGAATAATTCCTATAAAGACATTTCTAACGCATTGATCAAAACATTGATATTTGGTAAGAATTTTAATTTTGCTATAACCCATAAAGATCAATGGAATTTTGTCTTCATCACAAAGGAGGTTGAATGTTAAATGGGATGTACGGCTAGGAAAAATCTAATATGCAATACTCTTTGGTTGATGATTTGAATTTTTTAAACTTTTCCTTTAAATTTACTCATGAAGGAAAATTGTTTGCGGCTTTTTTACAAGATCCTAGACATTTCCTGAGAAAAAAATCTTTGTATTTTTCATTAGTACTGACAGTGGTGATATGGTTCCTAGAGATAAGTTTGATTTGATTAGGATAGACTTAAAATATTTTAGAACTATTGGTGGCACCTTTCTTTTTGCCTTGTGGTTATAATACTTTTACATCAATTTAAATTTAATTGAGTTATTGCACAATTTTTATGTTGTTTTTTTTTGTTGTTTACAAAATGAATGTTGCAGAACTAACCTGATGACAAAACGTGTGAGTTTGTAAGGTGGCAAGTTCAATAGAACAACATATTCCTTTAAGGGAACAACTGTTGATTGTTTAAAAGGAAGGACACCTCTTATGAAAATAATGACATACACAATCATTGGTGTTGGGAATATTTCACAGATAGTAAATATTTGGTTTTCCAGAAAATCTTGCATGTTCAAAATAATTTTTTTTTAAAGTGGTAGGGTGTGTAGCACCATGGTGCAAAAATGCAACATTAATAGTTGGGAAATTGTTTAGATTTAAAAAAAAATTAATTTATAAAAAATCAATAGTAATTTAAGCCATTTAAGTACTTCAATTTGAGTCCTCTTGACATTATTGATAAAACATTTTTTCATCAACAATTCTCTGGGGAATAAACAATTCAACTACCTTGGATCAAATTAAATTTTATAATTTCCAGCTTCCCCTCATATAAAAAACACTAATCATACATCAAAACATCAAACATTTATCTTTACAATTTTCATTAGTATTGCAAAAACACTTAAGCAAACTTCAACATTAACTGAACTAAACACAAGTAACAACTTCACACAGCATTGTCTGGATGGTCAAATTCCACACGTTTCTGGAAATAGTCTATTGCACTTTGGGGACACTCTCTACGTACGTCTTCGGGTGAAAAGAGACGAAATTCTTTTTCGTCCTTGCTTGCAACCAAGTAGATGAGTGGAGAAGAGGATTCAACACGAACTACCTTGTACATTTCCTGTTGCCTCAATCTTTCCTCTTCTTCGCGATAATTTATTTTTGTCGGCTTGCAGGGCGCCGGAGGGGATGATTTACGCCGGCGAAAAGATTTGGCTGTGGCAGAAATCATATAATAATGGCGGGGGAGTTCTCTCGCCATTGAAATTCTGCACCGATCAGCGTACCAGTAGAATTTCAACACTAATCGAATCTGTGATTTCCTGTCCTGTCTACCGTTTCTCTGCCTTCTCCTAAGCTGTAAACTCTCTCTAAACATTTCACTCATTCTTTATAATTGTAACCTTGAGCTGTGTAAAAACACTGCAATACACACCCAAATTAAATTGTTTGCGGCTTTAAGTAAACACTACATTTACATCTCTTCTATTGTTGCTTTCGTCACGTGATGCGGTACGTCATGTGACCGGCTCTGAAGCAATCAAATTGCGAGTATTCGTAAGTTTTGTAATTTTAAAACCATAATGTGCGATCATATTTGCTGGCTTTTGATTTTAATCGCATAGATTTTGAAAAGTGACAAGCATTCACACAAACATGATTCTCATAGACATAATTTTCCACGGTGAGTTAAAACACTATTCGCAAGTAGGAACGCAAGATAACTGATTAAATTTCCATGTCATTCATTTTCACCATATAGTCTGAAAGCGTCCTTCCGCAACAGGACAGGACAGGATCTTGAGTGTATTTTGTTTGGTACGCCTGTCTCTAATGAGACTCTTCGTCCA
Organism: Gryllus bimaculatus; assembly: GCA_017312745.1. NCBI lineage: Eukaryota > Metazoa > Arthropoda > Insecta > Orthoptera > Gryllidae > Gryllus > Gryllus bimaculatus. The sequence goes on from BOPP01000152.1 coordinate 1,940,944, forward strand.
TGTTTTATTTTTATGTCCGGCTGTCTCTGGTTTGTTGCGACCCCTCTCTCCCGTACAGGGACGGGGATTGGGAGCCGGGGTAGGGAATTGACGGGTAGTTTTGTTAGGAGGTTTGAAGGTGGGGGAAAAGGGGAGGAATGGATTTAGGAGGGGAACGGGGTGGGATATAGGAGGGATTAGGAATATTTAGTGGTTGTCTTCGGTACAAAGTGGGTCAGTATTGAGTTGATTGGTTTAAGTCGTCTTTGTCGGTTCTTTTCCTTTGGCCTAGGGCATGGGAGGAGGGAGTTGCAGGATGTCGAGGGGGTGTTTTTTCCTAGTGTGTCGGGGGGGGGGGATATCTAAGGATATGTTAATGGGGTAGGATTAGTTTTCTGAACTGAGGACTGCTGATGAACTTTTGTAGGGTTTGTACTGAGGAGATGTAAAGGTGGGTAAGGATACGGGGCATTTTGTGTTGTTCTCCTAAGTCATTAAAGCGGGTTAACGGAGGGAAACGGAAGATCAGTCGGATTACTGGGTTTTCGGTGACGGTTAGTTTTCTGTAATTGATGATGGATGTGTCGAACCATGTGGGATGGGGGTAGGACAGGGTTGGGCGGATGTAGGTGTTGTATGCTTAGATTCTCTTTCGGATGGGGATGGACGGGTTGGACAGGATAGGGTAAAGGGCGTTTGTGTTCCGGTTGTTTTTTATTGTGGTGTTGAGGACGTGTTGGGGCCAAAGGAGTCTTCGGGAAAGGTAATGCCAAGATATTTGACATGGGGTTGCCAGAGGATAGGCGTTTGATTTATTGTCAGGGGGATGGGTTTGATGGATAGGTTTTATAAGAAAAGAGGATGGCTTGGGATTTGGAAGGGTTGATGTTGATGGAATTTTGGGAGGCCCAGAGGTGGAAGTAGTCGAGAGATTTTTGAAGGTTTCGTATGGAGCGGGTGAGGTTGAGGAAGGAAGCAAGGAATGCAAGATCATCAGCGTAGAGGAATCGCTCTACTCCGGGAGTAGAAGGGATGTCATTTATGTACAGGGGAAAAAGGTGTGGGGAGAGCACGGCGCCCTGTGGCTTGGATGGGATAGTTGGGGGATTTTTGGAGTAATATTGGACATAAAAGGATCGGTGGGTGAGGTAGCTTTGGAGTAGTGAGTGGATATGGTCAGGGATATGGGGCGGATTTTTTCTAGGAGGATTGGGTGGGATGTGCTGTCATATTGGGCAAGATCTGAAAGGATAGTGGGGATTTCTTTGCCGCTGAGCGACCCTCGCGGAAGCCGAATTGAGATTGGTCAAGGATTGGGTCAATTATAGAAGTTAGGCGGAGAAGAATTACTTTTTCAAATATTTTGCTTAGGATTGAAAGGAGGCTTATGGGTCTGTAGTGGGGTGCCGATGATCTTTGCCGGATTTAGAAATCATGGGCTGTTTTCCAGACGGAGGGGAAGTAAGAGAGTTCGAAACAGGAGTTGAGGATGAGGGTAATGAGGTCTATAGCATCCTTGGGAAGGTTGCGGAGTTGGGTGGGACGTGTACCATCGGGCCCGGGGGCTTTTGATTGGATTGTCATTGTCAGTAGCTGTCTAATTTCCGTATCGTTTGTCGTCCAAGTAGTTTGCTGGTTGAGGGGTAGGGTAGGGGTTCTCGAGGCGTTGAGAAGTACATTTTGGGGAATTGGGATATTTGGGGGGGGCGGAAACGGTCGGCCAGGATTTGGGCGAAGGTGTCTGCAATAATTGGACGGTCAAAAGATAGGGAGTTTTGGTTTGTGTAAAGGTGGAAAGTCGGATTGGGGTACCTCGTACTGCCTTAATTACTTTGTGAATGTTATTGGTGCTGCTCTTGTCATTAAGTAAGTCGTTGTATTTGTTCGTTTCGTAGTTCTGTAGAAGTGAGTGAACTTGTCTTTGAGTCTGTTTCAGAAGTTTTTTGTACTTGTCTCGTCTGCGTTTGTAGAATCGTCGTTGTATTTGTCTCTTCAGTCTGATAGTATTATTTCGTCGGGGAGGGTAGGGTAGGGTGTAGTTGCTGGGTGTGAGTGGTGGTTCGTTTGTACGTGCAACGGATGTGGTGGTTCAGGTGTTCAATGGATTTATCTATGGAAGGTATTGTTGGGAGGTTGACTGGGACTTTTTGGATATAATATGTTTGTAGGATTTCCAGTTGGTGTTGTGGATGGTTGGGGGTTGTGGGGAAATGTAGGTAGTTGTGGATGAGGAGGTGAATATTATTAGGAAGTGGTCGGGAAAGTCATAGAGGTCATATTTGGGATTGGGTGTGGTGACATGTAGTTGGGAGGAGTGCACGACGAAGTCCAGGATATCGTGAGAGTTTCCATTAACTGTATGTGTGGGTTCAGGGGGACATTTGATGTGGATTTGAGGGTTGCAGTTCAGAAAGTCTTCAAGTCTCAGTCCAGCTATGTTACTAGTCGAGCAGCCCCATCCGGTGAATTTTGAGTTGACATCACCTGCAAGGATAAAGGGACGAGGTAGATTGTTAAGGATATTCAAATCAGAGGTAGGAAACGATGAATGGGGTATTTTGTAGGCTGAATTGATAATTATGGGAGTGGTGGGGGTTCCAAGTAGGATGGCAGTGCATTCTAGGGCTGTGAATTGAGGAAGTTGGTAAGGAGTGTGTGGAAAAGATCGTCGGATTAGGAAGGCCGTGCCGCCTCCGGGGGGCAAAGGTTCTGTCATTCCGGTAAGTGAGGTAATTTTGGATGGTGAAGGAGTTGGTAGCTATCAGCATTGTCTCATGTGGTAGAAGGGAGTAGTCTTTTAGGAACTGGTCTAGGATGGGTTTTTCTGGGCTAAGCCGCCAAGTGCGTTCCACGAGGAAGAGGTTAGGATTCGAGATGGGGAGACATTAATTTAGTATTTCTAGAAGTTAAATGCCTGCGGTTATTAATTTTATGAGGATGTCCACTGGGTCGTTCAGGATGTTTATGAAGGTTCTTAGGTGGGCAGAGATCTTTTGAGGGTTGGTATTTGGAGAAATGTGAAGAGGTCTTTGATACCTTGGGTAGTTGTAGGTTGTGGGTTTAGAGGGGGTTGGTTGGAGTCGGAGGCAGAGGAGTAGGATTTGTCTGAGGCGTGTGAAGGACTTGGTGACATGTCCGGAGGGGGTGCTTGGGTAGAGGTTTTTGGCTGTTGTTCTTCTCTGCTTTCTTTAGCTTTGGTAAGGTACGTGCAGATTGGGTCGTATGCTGGGTGGTTGCGGGTGCACTTGCAGCAGGTGGGTATAAAGGGAGTGGATTGGTCTATGGATAAGGAAGGGCATTCTTCGGTGGAGTGGGATTTGGCACAAAGGGCGCAGGTTACTGGTCGTCGACAGTATGTCGTTGTGTGGTACAGTTTTTGACAGCGTTTGCATTGGAGGATACGGTCGGAGTTTCTGTAACGTTCAATCCTATGTAGTCTATGTACATCAGTTTGTTTTTGGTCTCAGTCTTGTCCTTTTTTGTAGTCTCAATTACGTACAGTCCAAGTGGGGTAAGGTGTCCGTTAACGTCGCGACTATTCACTTCAGTAATGTGGAAAAGGGATTTTTAAGTCCTAGAGGTTTGTCCTAATTCTTTCGAGGTCGTATTTAGGGGGAGTCCTTTTAGGACAAATTTCTCCATGATCTCTTCCGTTGCTTTATTGTATGAGCATGAGAAGTTCACAAAACCTAAGTTTTTGAGGTCTATTGTAGATATTACTTCTAGTCGGTCCCGAATCTTGTTGTACGCAGTCATTGTTAGGGGTTGAATCAAAATTTGAGTCCTGTTGCATTTGGCATTGCGTTGTGGCTGTATTTTAATAAGTCTTGCGTCAGGTCTGAGGGGTTGAGGAGGGATTTGAGGTCTATTCGGAAAGGTCCTATCTTGCTTTTCGTCGGTGGGGTTTTTAGCTGTTGGGAGGGTTCTTGTTCGGTTGCGGTAGGGTTTCCTGAAATCTTGTTGTTGTCTTTTGAGATGCCGGACAAGCTTGGAAGTCAGGTTGTCGGAGTGGGGTGTAGCGGTTGCTCAGGGGCAAGGATTGGATTTGGGTTGGGAGATTAGTCCGGGTCGGGCGATTAGGTCGGGCGGACAGACCGGCGGAGAGAGGGGCGGACAGACGGCCGAACAGACAGACGGAGAGACAGGCGGCCGGCCGGACAACCAGCCGGAAAGACTGGCGGCCGGATAGACGGCCGGAGAGACAGTCGGACGGACAGGCGGACGGAGAGACGGATGGATGGACGGACAGACTGACGGAGGGACAGAGAGACGGACGGACAGACTGACCGACAAATAGACGGCAGACGGACGGACCGAAGGATGGACAAGCTGACGGACAGACGGGTGGACAGACAATCGGAAGGACGAACAGTCGGACGGACAACGAACGGACAGACGGACGGGCAAACGGTCGGACAGGCGGACGGACAGACGGAGGGCAGAAGTTTTAAAACACACATTTTCGGTATCAGGGAACCACAAAACGGTCAGTTGAAAGTTGGAAATCTATTTTACGTAGCATTACGTAACTTGCTGTTTACTACGTATATTGCTTCGTATATACACTATGCGATAAAAAGTATCCAGACACGTGGCTAAAAATGACTTACCAGTTCGTTGTCACAACAAGGGGTGCAAACCCCCTCCATGCAGAACACGACCACGCCATAACATCTTTTTGGACATGGCCGGATACTTTGTGTACGTATGTGTACGGAAAAGTAAAAATTAACTAAGAAGTCTTTAATGGAGTCTGGTACGAAGGACTAATATATAAACTGTCATCAATTGGAATCCCAATTGATCTTTAAAATCATTAAAAGCTTCCTCACAAACAGAACTTTTTTTGTCGTAATAGAGAACCCCTCCTGAAACCCACGCTCTCTAAGAGCAGGACTCACACAAGGTTCCCCCCTCTCCCCACTGTTATTCAACCTCTACTCAGCGGAAATTTCTACATCCAGATTAAGAGAAATGCCTCAATTTGATGTCACTGCAATCTATATGTCTCACCCATCATTAAATTTCATAGTAAATGAAATCCAAACACATCTTCAAACATTAGAAAGGTAAAATATTCACATTTAAACCTTACTCTCCTCCCATCCAATTAAAAATAAATAATAATATCAACCCCTGGACTGCAAATAATAAGGTAGTGAAGTACTAAGAACTCCATCTGGACACCACCCTGAATTGGAAAACTCACATAGGCAAAGTAGTTCAGCAAAGCAAAATTAAAATTCTTCAACAGAAACCCGTCATAAATATATCTACTAAACTGTCCTTCCAAGTTGCTCTCCTCTTATCCTTTACAGAATTCAACATACATTTCTCCTTGACTTCATATACAATACCTTGATGGTCGCTATGTGTGTAATGATCGCTAACCTCCCATGCCGTAATCCGTCTAGCACGGCTATCACACGCGAATATCAAGTCAACGATGGAGCTGCCACCGTTCATGGAAAAGGTCGGGCTGTTATCCGTGTTGCAGAGGCAAACGTCTTCCTGGGCAATGCTGTCCAGGAGAGCCATCCTACGTTGATTCGTTACCCTGCTGCCCCACTCAGTGGCATATGCAATAAATTCCCCTGCAAAACTAAGAGGTCTTCATTCTCTCTCATAATCCAATAATCTATCAAGTAATGCATTGAACTCAAGTGACGCACTCGGTGCAGCATAAACACTATAAAAATATATACCGAACCCCTTTATCCAGGCGAATCCAGCCCCTGGGAGTTGCATAAACTCCTGGACTGGACTATTACCACAAATTCACACCGTAGCTCGGTTAGTCTCGTCCGAATCCCATTGAAGACCTCCTATACTGCTCGCACAGAATCATAAAGTCTATCTCGCAGTGCTCGCGCACCGTCTGGCTGGGAAGGTTTTGCGCCGCCTCGCAATGATTAAGGATGGGCTGAAGGACCCTCATTATCTCTTCCACTTCCGTCTTCGTTCGCCAACTCCGTTCCGTAAAGTCTTTTGGTAATAGGGTCACTTAGAGCTACCAGTTGCATGCGTTTCTATGTTTTTTCCTTGACAGATGCAAAAATTTGGGGGCTTAATATAGGTCTCAACAAAATGCCCTCACTTGCCGCATCGATGGCAATTCTTGGACCTATCAAGCCCTTTACAGTTTCGCGCTAGGTGACCAAAAGCCCGGCCCAGCCCCCAACAAGTATATTTTCCCAAATGCGACACCGAACCCAGCCAATCCGATTTTTATTCATTCGAATCGTTTTCCTGGCTAGATACGCGGGAAGAGCGATCACGGCCGTTTGGGTGCCACCGTAGGCAAATGCGGATGGACTTCACCATTATTTTACTGTCATTGGTTCCCCCAGTTGTTTCTCAAAGGCCTCAAGAATTTCTTTGTCTGTCGTGACTTCATCCCGATCTTTAATCTCCAGGAGAACCTTGACAATGTCTTTACCTCCACTTTTTCTTGCAGTTGATCGCCCTCAACGGTCTGAAACTGCGCTGCCTTCGAGCACCCCGCGGCTCCCATCTCCAAAAGCAGGTCTTCTGTGCCTCTCTTTCTTATTTTAACTTCGTTGAGTCCCAGTTCTTCAACCTCCGGGGAATCCTTCATGTATCGCAATATCTCCGCGTACGTCGCCCCCTCTTTGGCTCTCACTAACAAGGAATCCCGGCGCTTGGGAATGGAGCGCGATTGCTTCTTCCTCCTTGCCTCATCTGCCTTCCATGCGCTCTCCGGTGCATCGCCAGACCCAGGGGGGGCTCCTCTGAACGGTGGGCGACTCTTCCACCCTTGGTTGCCCGACTATTCCCGACTTCTTTCCTTTCTCCTTGAACTTTTTGGGGTAATTCTTCTTGCAGAACACCTCACTGATGCACTTTTCGGACTCGTAATTAGTACACTGGGGATGTGGGGCAGGTGGTTCTCTTTCGTGAATCGCAACAACGCAATCAAAACATGTGCGAATTGCATGGGCCAACTTCTTGATCTCACCGTGCACATTGTGGAGAGGTTTAACAAACTCTAGAAGCTCAGTGATTCTCTTCTCGAGTTCTACTGTTGAAAATCTGCTACCACCAGGACTTGCACCGATGAAACCCCTTGTTCAGAGTTGCTGTAGAGATAGCTCTAACGCAGGCTCTGACCTTATTTCAGATGATTATTTTTTATGAAAGAATGCTTTTTTGCAAATACTAAAATATTATGAAGTTTAGTGGAGTTATTGAGTTAGTGGAGAGAGAGTTTTGAGAGTTGAGTGGAGTGAATATTATTGAGTTATTTTTTCAAATACAGTTTCTCATTTATTATTGAAACCTTTTCGGTTGGGCAAAGTTGAGTGCAATAAAAGGACATTTTTATAGTTCGTCTTTGGTGATTAAGAGGCTACAGAACAATCTGAACTTCTTTTATCCCTCCTGCAAAATTAGCTTAGTGTCACTGTTTCCATTTATCCACATGCTACAATTACTGGCATGTTATGTCTTTGAAATATCTATTTGTTATGCATGAAATTCAATCAGCCAAAAAATCATCACAGTGAAATTCATATTATCATGAAAAATGTCTACATGAAACTCTAAGGAAAGATTGTATGGCTTTAACATGAAGATTGTGAATGAGCATTTTATGAATTCACATATTTTCTATTCTTACCACAGCTGTTTACCGCTTTATAATTTGCCGGGAAATGAGAATAGATATTTTTGAATGTTTACCAGATTCTTCTCTATCAAGTCTTTCTCATGTCATCCACTAATGATCTTCCTTGTTTATTATTTTTGTATTGGAATATTTCAACTTATGTCCTCAAATTAAAATATTTGATTTTCATCGGCATTCAAGATTTTTAATAACATTCAAACCCATTCTTCTAAGCACAAAAAAATAAGGAAAATTAATTCATCTTATGAAATGTTGTACATAACAATGTTGGGGAAAATGTAAAAGTTCTAAAAGGTGTGGTAAATTGAAAGTTTCTAATATGTATTTGAATTCATCATAAAAACTTACAAAGCTGTTCTTTTTTATGTGTGTTAAAAAGGAACTGAGGGCAAACTGACAAAAACATTACTCAGATTTTGTTTTCTCTTTAATTTTTAAAAAAACAATGCCCCACCAAGATCTCTCTTTGGCAGTGAAATCTAGACACTCGCACAGAAAAATTTAGAATCAGTATGAATCTCAGAAGGGAACCTCTCAAGAATTAAGGTGTGAACAAGAAATCTGTTTTCTTATTAGAAGATGTAACAAGGAATGACATCATTAATGAACTTTTAGAAGTTGACAGTCTAAAACAGGAGCCTCCTAATTACAGCCCATAGGCCACATTCTGCCTTCAGCAGTATTTTATGTGGCCCACCAACCCAAAAAATGTTAATTCAATTTAATCATGACACAGGCTGCAACATTTTATTGCAAGATATAAGGAAATAGGTTTCTTAATGTTACACGTTTTTTGGTCCATATTTCTGCCATGTCACGAGTGCTTATCCTCTGAAAATGCAGATCAAAAATAGATTCACTGACTGAGATGTTAACTCCAAAGACATAGCCATTTTTATGTGATACTTGGCAAGTTCCAGTAGCTAAACAAAGGGAATTAATTGACCTCAAGGCTGATGATGGAGGAGAAAAATTCCTAGAAAGAAATTTCAATTCTACAAACAACTCCCAATGGACCTTTATGCAAAAATTCAAAATGTTTCCAGAAGTTTCTTTTCAGTATTTGGTACAAGTTATAGAAGTGAACAGTCTTTCTTGAAAATAATTTATGTGAAGTCTAAGTACAGATATAACTTAAGTGATGAACATTTGAGAGACATTTTAAAAATAGGTGAAACAAAAATTGAACTACAAATTAACTTTATGTTAGAGTCTAAAAAACAATTTAATTGCTTTCACTGTAATAAGTATTAAAATTATTTATCATATCCATGTTTTAGAAGAGATGTGTTTGTAATTAAATTTTGAAATCTAAAAATTGTGGCCATCAATGTAAATTAATTATTACAAATATCATGTCCAGAATTGTGTGCTCATATGCCCATATGTGTTTTACGGATTCATTCATGTTAATTAACTATTTTGTTGTTCTTTAATTAAAATTTAATTTTACAAATTCTAATCATGATTTCAAATTTAATTTTTGACCCATGAGGCTCTTAAAAACTTCTTATTAAGCCACCAGTGAATGAAAGTTTTGTGTCGCCTGGTCTAATACATACAATGGCGAAAGAAGTAATTTTATTTGGGAAGCTATCAGTGTATATTTATTGTCCAACCAACTTGATGTTTTCTTATAAAGAATTTTCCATTTCTACTGACTTCAAAATTTATGTTAGAGGAAAAAAGGAATACTTAAAAAAAATTGTCATTATCATTCTTGAATCTTTTGGTATAGGATAGTAATTAAGATTCTATAAAATGTCTGAAATTTTGGTAAAGCTTATTAACTTTTTTTGTATACAGAGATATAGAGTTTATAAATTATAGTCACTTAATGTATGAAAATAAAATGTGTATCATCTGATTTAAAACTACTTAAGTGGTAGCTAATGTTGAACATAGTTCATTGTACTTTTTTCAAATTGCCTACTTCCTTGAATATTGATAAAATATTAGACTAAAATAAATTATTATAAATTTTAAAATTTAAATACTTTGCCATTGATATTTTGGTGACTGAAACACTAGAATTTGATTTTTAAATCTCATACAGATATGCTTTGAAGAAGAAAAAAATGGAATGATTAAATTTAATTTTATTAATTTTCTATCTTCTGAGCAGAAAGAGCAAATTGTTGTGCACAAATAACTTTTGAAGACAGTTCATATAAAATTCAACACGTACAAAATTCACATTTTTCATGATAATCCTGTTTAAAAATAATGTTGGTGTTGATGTTTCAAAAGAAAAAAATGTAGGCCTAATACAGAATTTTTACATAATATCAGTACAATCAGCTCTAATACATTGCTCGAAAAAGAATTACAGATAACCATCAGTTTCTAAAATATTTTGTCAGTATACAACTCAACATTCATGCAGACAAAATAGTTTTAACCTGAATCAATGTAATAATATGATTCTTTCCCATGCAATAAAATTATATCAATGCATCATTGTTACAAAATCCAGAGGTGGCCAGAAAAACCAATAGACCTTGGGCAGTACATCCACAGGGGAACGCTATTTCAAACAAAAGATCCATGCACCCCGCTCTATGTAAACAGAATTAATTAATCAATACAACAGAAATAACTTACAGTGGTTAACTTAAAGTAGAAGTAGAAACATTTTTTATTTCTTTGAAATGAAAAAAAATTTGGTGCCCCAGTTCAGTCAGTACCCGAGTCAAGTTGCCATAACTTTCACCCTCTTCCGGGTGCCTCTGACTACATGAGGTGTTGGTATCATTGCATTTTGAAATTTCTATTGTCAATGTCAATGTCAGTTAATAATGGAGCTATTAATGTAATATTATCCGCTTTCTTTTTTTTTTATTATTACTACTTTGCTCCAAACTTCAACAGTGATTGGTGACTTATTGGATCTTCAGTGTCCAATTATATATACCACAATTACTCTCCAAATTATCACACCTCAGTAATGTTTTGTAAAATCCATTACAACTTGTAGAACATTTGGTGCGAAAAATAAAATTTTCAAGCAAATATCAACACAAATTTGACAATTAGAACTGCTTTTTATGCAGCTAAATCATGTCACAACAATGAGATGTAATTCGCAGAAATTGAGCTGACGAATGCAATTGTTGGGGGAATGCCACTGTTGCATTCCAATCTGATATTTCCTGAAGGCTAGAAATTTTTATTACATATATTTCAAATAGGTTTTAAAGAATTTCTAAAAGATAATTTGTAAATGTATAACAAAAGCACGGATGTAAGAAACGAACAAAGAATATGAAATATGAAATAATTCTAACTTACACAGGACAGGATCATTAGAGAGGGTTTCCATGCTTGATGCTAAATTACTAAAAAATTACACATATTTTTGAAATGTTCAAAATGAAGAGGATCTGTTTTTAATGAACTTATTTCATGAAGAAAATAAATTGTATCTCCACAATAATTGTAGTAGAAAGAAGACACAGAAAAGTTTTAATTTTTCGAAAAATCAGGCATTTCAACCAACATGAGACATGCACCTTTCTCTTAAGCCCAACGGCCGAAAACGTTGTTCACAGACGGACGGACAGACGGACAAACGTTTTGTCGTCATTCAATTTTTCGGTATGAAGGACCCATAAAACATGAATTCTGGGTACACCACACGTTAAATAATTTGTTTTCTAAATTTAACAACATGATTTATCCATTTTTTCGTTACTAGGGCCCGGCAGTAAGTTTTTCTGCCGAAAATTCGCCGCTTTACCCCACAACATTACATATCTTTCTCGTCTGAAGTATCTTCTTAAGGCGAGAAAAAAAATTAGTTGGCTACTTTTGTAGAAGTAGATTTGATACATATGCATGCCAGTTTCTGCCCTAAGAAGTTGCCATGATTATTTATAGGCCTAGATCATGATACAATCATAGCACCATGTTTTCATACTTTTATAGTTAATTTTTGTAATACAAATACGCCGTCTGGTGAGTTGTAACTGCCAACTTTAATGGGGAAGTAGGTAATGTGTTTGTTTGAACCCATAAAAATTTGATGATTTTCAGGTCCTACGCAGCATAGCCATTTTGATTTTATATTTGATATAGATGTTATTTTTGTTGTAGAATGTATAACAGTCAGAAAACAATCCGATTATTACTTCGTAAGCGAGCTTTAGTTCTACACTTCTTTTCTAACTTATTGTCAGACACGATTTAATTTTCCCTTCTCACAACTTTCCTATCTGCGTCCAATCAAGGTTCAAAGATTTAATTATTTAGTGGTTCTTCCCTGTTGAGTGAATTACATGTGAAAACAGGACAGTGTTGCAAAGAACAATTTTCAGTAATGCAGTGCGAGTAAAATTTCAGTTGTAGTGCTTACAAAATGGTAAAAAGTCTGAAAGTTATGTAAGTGTTGAGTTTTGCGAAACCTTATTACCAGATGGTGACTTTCAACGAAATAAAATAGAATTATTAAAAGAGTAAAAAAAGAAATAAAACGTTCATGTTAGCAATGAAATTGCTCGATTTAGGTCAATTTTAATTGTTCCATTCAATTTCTCTTACTTTCAACAACAGTTACAATGTAAATGTCATGTTAAAGTCGCTTAATTCAGTTCTGAAAATATTGTGGGGTTAAGTTCTGCAAAATCGGTCCTCAAATAATCATTAAAAATCTACATTGCAAAAATAACTAGTGGTGCTAAAACAGCACGTACTTTCTCGCCTGTACTTTCAAGCAAAATTACTCTAATTTCCAAATATTTTACATGACCTTATTTCAAAATCTATCTTTGAGGAACAGGTTTCATTAAAGAAATAAAATCTCTATCTTTAATATTTTAGTTGTGGAAAAACGTCGGGAAAATTTTAAATTTTTGCAAATTTTCGAAAAATCGGGGTTTTAGCGAACATGAGCAGCATTCTCCTAAACGTTCTTCACACTATCCTTCAACAAAATGTAATCAAAAACGATGTAGCCACTTTTTTGAAAATTTGGAAAATATCCCAGGGCCTTGATGTAAAATACTCCCCAAAAATAAAATATCGGTTTCAAATTGAAGGGGCTGCGACGTCAGCCAGATCGATTGGGGAATATCAATTTTGAAGAAAAACGGCTGAACGGTTTAGCCGGTAGCGTTGTCCACAGACAAACGGACAGACGGACGGACAGACATACGCTTTGTCGTTTTTCGATTTTTCGGAACGAAGGACCCACAAAATATGGATTCTGGCTACACTCCGCGTTGAAAGATTTTTTTTAAATTTACCAACTGGTTTTATCATTTTTACGTTATAAGGGCTCTGTAATAAGAATGATTCTACCGAAAATTCGCGGGTTTTTGGCGTAGAATTGCATACCATTCTCGTTACTCCGTAGGGAGAATGTAAAAATCGATAAACAAGATTAAGTGCCAAGAATAATATTTTCCGCTGCGTAGCTGTTTCTATACAATCTGGGATTATAGGTCTACTACTGTCCTACAAAAACGAACATAGTATTTATTTAAGACTAACTTGAGTGTAACAGGTACATGTATGTAGTTCTATTCGACACCTACTATAGCTTCTGAGTCAATGACCCCCATTTCGAGCAGGTTTTAAGTCCAGTTTTCCGTGATTCAATGAGAAAATTCTGAGATGGCCTCTTGTTTTGCTTCTGGACAAAAATATAGTTTCACTATGCAAACGATTTGTTGAGCTCTCCTTTTGCCGGCAGTGGTAGGAGTAGAGCCGAGGGCTGTTGGTAATTATTTTGTTAGCGATAGAGGTAAAGGTAGAGGTAAACTCTAGAAGTAACGATTTTAAATACCAGTTTAGTAACTCTTTTTGCTGTCATAGGTCTTTGGTTCAATTGGGAATGACAGCTGATGTGTAACAAAGGTGTTCGTGTTTTCTCAGTTCTAAAGTCTTTGGAAGGTAAGTCTTTGGCTTTTAATTACAGTTTGATTTTGCGTTGACCGATTATAATTCCTAACAAATCAAATACAATATTGTGGCGTCATACGGGTGTAATCGAACGTAGACGAGAGTGGTTTGTAAACCAGTAGATTTATTAACAATCTAGACGGTAGTCTCAATTTAACAACTACCCTGCTCACAATAAACTAAATAAATAGACCCACTACAAGGAGAGATAATTTAAGAACGGATACCACACCGCAACATACCACCGATTTTCCCTGTATGAAGCCGCTCTACTTTGAGACCATCTACGCGTCTCGCAAGTCACGACAATGAATTGCCGGCCCCTCGCCCTAGTGCACCTACACGCACAGACACTCTCATCACCTGTCGCCGTCGCCGCTAGTACAAGAAGACTGGGGCATTGTTCTCCTGGCCTTCTATAGGCCCTTTTGGCTCTACCCGCCGCCCCCATTGCCTCCTCCCCAAAACCGCTCTGGGCCCGCTACATCCACGGAAAGTCCCAGTGCGTCATCACTCCGGCCTTTGTTTAACATCCGGCGGTGCTCGCCGATTTCCACAAGGTTGCCTGTTTTGAGCGTGGCCCGACGCTACAATATGTTTCAAATATTGTTTTTATGATTGCAATCTGTATTTTGTAACGTAACAAAGACCGGTTTTGGTTTGTAGAATTTTAATATAGCGATGGTGGTAAGATGAGCCCTAAACTATGGTAGGTATATGACCCTCAAACTTTAAGGGGCTCATATTACTACACTACAACTTGTATTCGTACAATTTTTGTTTTAGATGCCACGAAAGATCCTAGACCCAAAACAAAAAGGAAAAACTGGAATACTGAAGACATGCTTAAAGCAAGGCAGTTAAGAAATTTTTGGATTTGGATTGTATTTGAGACATGCTTCCATAACGTTTCTCGTACAAAGACATACTCTTCAAAGGCATGCTCGTGTTGACAAACCTTCGGAAAAAGCAGTTTTAACAAAATTAGGAAGAAAACCTATATTTGGGGATGAGCTGCGAAAACAGTTGAGTGCTTGCTTTTTATTGAAAGTTAATTCTACGGTCTCACCAGAAAAGATCACCACCAGGGAAGCGTATCAACTTCGTGAAAGAAATGGAATTAAACACCTGCTCACACAAGATGCATTAGCCGTTAGGGATTGGTTCCACCATTTTATGAATCGCCACAATCATGTTTTCACTTCAAAGGCACACCTTATCATTATCACATCATCTTCTTACAAAGAGACTCTAATGGTGAATGAAAAAAAATGCCTGGAGATACAAAACAAAATTCACACTATAACGCTATGACAGTATTGATGTCGGTTGTGTCGATACCACTTTCCTCTATATCTGGCCATAACTTACTTAATGGCACTGTGTCGTATGGCTTTTGTAGGTCAACAAATACGAACTAGATATCCGTTCCCCATCCTACTTACTTTTCTATGATATTCGTTAATGTAATCACCGTCGATGCATGACCGTCCTATCCTGAAGACATTCTGCTCCTCCGTTTTTGAGAATTGATATTCAATTCTACATTTTAGTACTCTATCGTGAAGTCTTGCTACCGAACACAATACACTTATCCCTCGATAGTTGTTGCAGTCTCGCCTGTTTCCTTTCTTATAGATTGGAGTTAATGATGCCTTCTTCCACTCTCTTTGAGGCTCACTTTGCTGAAGTCGCTTAAAAATGCCTGCATGTATTTCCACCACACTATTAGGTGCTACTTTTACCAGTTGTAGGTTGATGTTTCCTGGCACAGGAACCTTCCTATTCATTAAGAGAGACAAAGCTAATCTTATTAATCTGTAACAACAGGCGCTATAGGTATTTCTAGGGATTGTGGATCTTTTTGTTGGTAGTCATGCATAAATTGTGTTCTATCTTCTACTAAAAACCTTTATAATAATTACTCCATACTCACTTTCTAATTGGTATTATTAATATGTCATTCTCATTCCTTTTATTGTTTTTCAGCCTGCATTAAACTTCGAGTTCCCGAAACTCCTCTCCGCTTCTTCACAAGTCTGTTCCCAATATTCATTCTCGGCTTTACTAATTTCTCTTTTTTTCTAGAACTTTTAAATTACTTTTGTTTCGAATTTTTCCTGCATTGAAAGAATAACCACATTTCCTTATTGTGACGTTTGATTTTCCATGTTGTTTTTACGTAGAAATTACATACACTGTACAATTGAATAGGTGTACTTTAAATTATCTTCTCATGAAACTACTTTTTTTTCTTATGTCGGCACCAAGATTGAATTTACAAATTCAGATTTTACCGTCCGTGAAAGGGTAGGTAGTAGTGTTTATCAGGGTAAAAAAATTCAAATATTTTTTCTTCTTCTCCTTCTTCTTGTCATTATTATTATTGTTATTATTATTATTATTATTTTATGTATGAAGAAACCTTTTTTTTTCTCGGCACTTCACCTTCATGATAAATCAGGTGTCGTCGATTCTTTGGTCTTCCTGGATCAGCACAAAACACAAGCACAAGCACAAAACATCAGAAACATTTCAGATGCATAGTTTCCTCGAAACGTGAACTGAAATATTTGTAATAATTAATGAGTTTAAATGTGGCTTTGAGAGCCATGCGACTCATCTCAAGAAATGAACATTCAAATCCCGAACGCGAGTCGTGGCGCATCTGGGGCCGCACGGCTGGCACATGCTATGGAGTCTACAGACAATACACGAAGTTCCTCAACATTCTTGTGGAAAAAGTCCAAATACTTTTATATTTAATTACGGAAATAAACTTATTAATCGAAGAAAATGAAATGAATACAATACTATTTAATAAGATGTGTTGAAACGTATCAAACTTATAGAGTCTTACTATTGTCTTTTTCTTCGCACTATTTATTAGTGCTCGTATTTATTTTCAAAAATGCGCTGATGGCATATATCGAAATCAAAAAATCTTAATTCCTTGCTTGCTTCCTGTTCCTTTGATTTTACAACAATAATTTCAAGTCTCCGGTTAGGAGCGCAAGTTCAGCGGCTTCCATTAGCGCGAGCTGATTAGATACGTGCACACGTAGTCCCGGAGAAAATTTGAGTAGGATTTAGATTCTATTTAAAATCAGTACGTACGTTATAGTATGTATAAAAGAATAGGGATAATTTTGGTGGACATTTGGGCAGTGAGCCTTGCAGGATGCCATCATCTTTTCAGAAATTTATTAGTGCGCCAATTACATTTCAATACTTCCATTTTCTGCTTGTCTAGTGCGTATTGTTCAAAATTGAGGATTCCTCATGAAATTTCATGTCATATCTATAACAATTGACAAAAAAGTGAAAGTGAGATCTAAAAATGTAAAGAATTTTTTAGCGTCGTTGCCAGTCGAAATAATTTTATAATATAATATTTCGCATTTGTTTGATACCTACATCTAGTAAATATAGAAAAATCTTTAAAACCTTTCATGGCGTACAATTTGTTGATGTTTAAATGGTGTTTACTATTAAACAGCCGTGCGTATGCCTAGATGGGTCAGTATTTCTAGTTCATCGCCACACGTTTGGATGTTTGTAGATGGTCTGAATTTCATGTCCAGTTTCAAAAAATCCATTTCATTTTCTTTCACAAAATACCCTAATTCATTTGTCAACAAGTCGAAATCAGTGAAATATCTGTATACTACTTACACACAAGCGGGTAGTAAAAATAAAAGTAATTTCATATTATCAGTGAAATACGTTTCCAGTCACATGATGAAATAGCTCTATCAATACTTTTGTCAACCGTTTGTTATTGAATACATTGCATCACTTTAAACGAAGTGTATAAAAACACTACATGGCTTGAACTGTATTTTAAACAAATAATAGATTTTAAGAAATAATCCCATATCCGTCTGTTTATTCAAACAAATGCAGGCAGTTGTATATTTTAGCCTGGGTCAGTGTACAGAATATTTTAATGCATTTCTCGTCCAATTTAATATTATTTTGTGGGTATTTAATTTGTTGCAGTTATGGCTCAAACTGAAAAGAAATAAACCAGACAGACTGAATTATGATTTTATACCTTACATCAGTTGTTTGAATTAAAATTGTTAAAAAATGGGTGGAATGCAATACGTTCTAGTCGAAGCGATACACATCTACTTTAGAACATCATCTTATTCCTTAAAATATTTTTCTGCAAATAATATTCATATGTAGAAATTAAAATCGTAGAATTATTCAAACCAGATGGGAATATGCGGAACTTACTGGCACTTCACTTTGTGATTTTGATGAATATCGTTTATGCAGATGAGTCAAAAGCGCGAAAAGAGAAAGAGTATAAAATGACACACTCTTGTTACCGGTAATGGGAATTCAAGTAAATAAATGATTATATGTTGATTAAAAATGAAGGAGAAGAAGAAGAAGAAGAAGAAGAAGAAGAAGAAAGAGAAAAAGGAAAGGGAGAATAAAAGGAGAAAACTAGCTCGTATACTTAATTTATCTCTTTCTGTATCTCACCTTTAATAAAATACTTTCACTTATTTTTTTACTCTTGCCATGTATGACATGCCAGCCCGTTATGTTTACGGTTACTTTGAGGACATGAATAACCATTCTTACTTCAATTAATAAATAGTACTTTATCATCTAACATGTAACAGAAATCGTTTTAGAGAACACAACTGAGCTGTGAGCTTTAAGTAGCCAAGCGAACTGAACTCGGGCGCCATTCCGCGTTTTACGAGTTGCTAAGTTATATAAGGAATCCGTTTGATTAAATTACTCGACGAGGGCGTGAGAGTTCTCATTTAATTCCGCAATCGCCCTTCCGAGCGAAATGGACTATCCTGGATGGGTACTTTAATTGGCGAGACCGCTGAAACTGAAACGGTAATAATCCCCACAACGCGTATCGATTGCTCTTGTTTACGTGCAGCCTAGTTCACACCGGAGCGATATATTTGCTATCGCGTGTATTATGCCGAGTGCGAATATCAGCGAACATCGGCATTTGTCTCCCGCACATGCCAGGGCCAAGTGCGGAGGGTCGCCACATCGATCGCTGGCTCCGAAGTCAGCCGCGTGCCCATTGGCGCGAGGGGGAGCGTTTCGGAACGGAGGGGCAAAGGGCGAAGGACGGGCGGGGGCCGGGGGCGGGGGCGGGCGGGGGGGCCGCGGCCGCTGCGTTGCCGAGGAGCGCCGGCGCGCCAAGTGCGAAAGTGGAGTGCGAGCCAGTGAAGCGGCGGCCGGCTGCGTGGCCGCGCTCGCGAATGAAGCATCAGCCTCGCCCGGCGGCGGGCCCGGGGGCCGGCCCCGGCGGCGCCGACGCGAGGGAGGGGACGAGCGCGCCAGCGGCCCGACTGCGACGGCAGAACGCGCTCACATGCGGGCCTGATCCTGCGGCAACGGCTCGCCGGGGTTCGCCGGCGCCTGCCTCCAAGCACTCCCACGCCGTCAACGGGCTGTCCGGCTCTCCCACACACGTGTCTGGATCTGCGGCGGCGGCCTTCTTCGCAAGGTGAGAGCCCGTCGCCCGGGCCGCTTCGAGGTCCAGGGCGAGCCGCGTCTGTTTTCCTCTTGTCGAGAAGACGTACGCACGAGGTGTATCGATTACCTCTCTCGCATTAAGCAGCCTATTCGTATGATTTCTCTGAAGAAATGTGTACTTCTTGGTTTGTGTAAAAGCATCCTCCATTAATGTTCTAGAATATAAGTCATGGCGTTTTATTTAAAAATAATAATATTTCAAATAATTACCTTTATTCTGCTAATGACATCTCGAAACGGAATACTTACTGACATCGTATTTATTACCGAAATATTTATGTTTGAGAGACCAACTGAATGATGAATTTTCAATTCCATTTTAAGTTTTTATTCTAGCCCAAATGCTCAAACATCCTTTTCAACAAATCACTAGTATTGGCTTGAGTATTGTCAATGATACTTCTACAGAGTTTTAGAGCTTGATTATTAAAATTGGTGTATTCAATGGCATATCGTCAATTTCAATTGTTTGACAAATAATTAATGATCACATGATAGATCCTTGACACGACATGGTGCGACTGTCTTGCGTATGGCAATAAATTAAATGAAATTAAAAAAGTCTGAGAATTGTAGGTAGATTACCGTAAGATGAAATTGTAGATCTCAATAAAAGCGTGTTGATTTAAACTCGAATCTGAATTCTAGATGGCGCTGAAGTATATTCATAATGCGATATCAGAACTACAAAATAATCATTAAAATACATTTTCTAAGACTGTATTGAATTTTACTGTTTCTATTTTCTGACACAAGTTATTTCCCAACGACAGATAACGATGTGCAAATATGACCAGTAGAATCCTCAGCATCATTATTGTGGAACAGGTGTAAAATAGATTCTTGCTAGACTAAATCATGTAAATAAACTTTGCATGTAAATAGCATGTATATAGCTCGACAAGTCTTTCGATTTAGTTTTTAGAAAGGAAGTTGTTTGCTTTAACCGGAAACCAACCAAAGAAAAAATAATAAATAACATTTATCCACTTTAATAAAAATATACTTTCTAAATTATTTCGTAATATAAGCGAAGTATGACATTCCATCAGTTGATATTAACAGTTGTCTTGTAAGAGTAAAGAAAGAGACACTGCATAAAGTACTTGTTGTAATTTTATTGTATCGCCAGAAAATACTGTATACTCAAATTTACGTTTGTTCGGTATTTTAAAAGGTAAAAATCTTAATATAATTTTTTTGTCATCTATGTGGCTCGTGGTACATCAAAATAAACGATACTGAATACACAAAGTGCTTTAATACGATGACTGGCTCAGCGTATATATCCGTAATTGAAACACAGTTGCTAGAACTGTGGCAGGTTTTCGAAACAGCTGAGCAGCAGCGGCGCTGAGTGGACGAGAAGGCCAGAGGCCGACTGCCGCGATCGGTCGTTTCCGGGTTTCCCTCGGGGCTCCCACGCGATCCTTCCATCCCCATTCACATCCCTCGCTCGCCTGCTCCCCTCCGCCCTCACTCCCGCTCCCGATGCCTCCCTCGCCGGCGCCCACGCCCTCACCCCCGTCCCCGGCCCTACGGGGGATGAGCTCTCGATTCAGAGGTCCTCGCCAGACATGCGAGTGCGGGAGGCGCGCTAGGTGACGCACGCGGGCGACTTCAAGGCGCAGCGCCGGTGGGGCTGAAAAGGGAAAGGAGCACCTCGGCGCGGGGGGGGGGTGCGTTCAAATGCAATCAAAATACTTCAGAAAACTATAAACTCCTTCTAAATTCATATTTACAGAGAAAATCAATTAATCAAAATATTTGACTAAGTTTGCTTTAACTAGCTCTCAATTAATAACGGAACTTTTTTACTTATTTATTCATTAAGGTGTTATTTAATGTCAAAACAGTTAAAAAGTGTGTATGCCGTAGGGAGAGTACTTTCGAACTGACCTGCCGATCTGCGGTGCAAACGGATCTAAGGACAAGTTTTTCTGTTTAATGTTTAAGACGTTTTTGCATTATAACAGTAGTAGCAAAAAATAATAAATGATGATCATGTAAATTATTGAGTAAATTAATCGTGAAATATTGTTCTCATTAAGTAATGTAATCCATTCAAATCTGCGTATAGGAAACTGTCAATGCCTCATCATCTTCGAATGACAGCCTAAAACGTACGAGAAGTTTTGTAAAATACACTATTTTAAATTCTCTCAGAATTAATCTTCTATATGCTATTCTAAGCATCAGAGAGTAGTTCCAAACGTTTGTAAAATGGTTTCGGAGGGATTTTGAATCTTAAATTGTAGCAGTTCCAATTCTTGGAACAAATATTAGTAAGGCACCCTTTAAAATCAATTTCCTCTTTATGAACTTTACAAACGGCAACACTTATGTCAAGCTGCTTAAGACAACTCACGCGAAGGTAAAGGATCAGCATATATGCCTTCAACAGAATTCCTATCCGCGGCTCTTTGGACAGGTGCAAGATTATGTTTAGGGTCTCAGATCTGCGGATTTATATATATATATATAATATTAAGAACATTAGGATATTATTATATTTTGTAATAAACAATACAGCTATTTATCATATTTATTAAACAATCTGCATTTGGTCAAACTAAATTATAGCATTCATTGCTAATTCACCGTCATCATTATTATACTTTGCTTTTTGTACTATCCACTTTTCAGCACCCAATTCACCTACTTGGTCAGCATTGTACGCCATGTTATTCGTTTCACATACCTATACCATTTATATTAATGTTTTGTTCCATTCGTCTGTTAGACTCCATCAAACTGCTTTTAATAATTACACCAAATTCCGGCACAAAAGAACTACCTTTCAAATTTTTCATTTAAGAATTACCTTTAAACAGCAAATAAATACAGAATATTTTAAATTGCTCCCCATTCTTCACTTTAAAATTTGTGATACATAATTGATATTTCAAGAAATCAAAAAAAAGTACTTAATTTTGTGGGTTTATTTCAAATAATTTCAAATGCTATATTAAAGAATTTTGTGGACAATATTGTTTGCCAGGTTTATATTACTACATTTGAAATATTATTTTTGACTTTTTAATACTTTTTTTATTTTCTATTTATTATTACATATCCTCAATTTATTTATCTTTTTTAATTTTAAGAAAAACATTTTTCTTAATTTCTTGTTTTCTATTCTTTAATTCATAACTCTGCAGGTATTATGCACAATTATATCATATGACCAACAATTTTCCCATCCCATTCATTGCGTGTCTTGCTATTAATATGAGATTTGCCGTATAACTTCAGTGGTGGGAAACTAAAACGCCTCAGCCCCACCTGCTGGAAGGTTCAATTGAACACCGATTCACTATAGTTATGAATTAATGATGAACCCCCATTGACGCCCAAAAACGCATGCAAACAAATTGTATATGTAATATTGTCGTTTATTGCTGCATATTCTTATCAAATTTATTCAGTAAATTGCCAGGAAATAAACGAATTGCACAATAGAAGCGTCTACACCCCTAGAATTACACAATAGAATTTACGTTTGCGGAACATATTTCCGAGCGTAAACGTGTCCAAAGAGGTGACAATCATATACAATAGAATATGTAAGTCTAATGTAAATGCGAGAAAAATTATCGGGAAAGGTTCTTGAGACGTAACAAATCATATCCTCCAAATATTTATATAATTACCTACCATTGATACGACTTGTCCTTTTGTATTTGTGTATTTTTGAATTCACCTATAAAAATCTCAAAGATGTCATGATTGGCCCATCGTCATTTGGTGCGATAGACTGTGAATGGATGGACAACTGAAAGGCGATTTTCAGTTCGAGGTCCAGACCACGCTCCTCTCCGCCTGGGCAGAAGCATGGGCGCTGCTCTTGGGGCGCCGGGGCGGGGGCGGGGGCGCGCTTGCACGTGCCCTTGCGGCAACGTCGTTGGCTGCACACGGGCCGTCCGCTTGCGTCCCAGGCGAATGCTCAGTCACTCGGTTTATGCCAACTGGACGACGCTGCCAGACGCTTTGGAAGCATGTAGAATAGACAAATTCAAGTTATGACTCATGCATTTTGTTGTGAAGAAGGACGATTGTAGATAAATGAAGGATTGAAAGACTACGTCGTCATGAAACTAATAGATATTCAACAAAAGTTGCTGTCATGTTTAAGCTTCTAGGCTGCTGGTTGAAAACTGGAACAAAATGCTACTAGCATTGTTGGAACTGTGAATACATAAAGAACAGGTATGCCAAGAGGCTTAAAGAACGTCAAATAAATCGTCACCATCGCACTAAAATGGAATAACATGATTATTTCTTAGATCAAGTTACAAACTTTTTATAATTGATTGAGCACTTCGGTTTTGAGCACTTTTTATTTAGAGGTGCAGTTAGGAACTGAGAGAAAGAAAACGTCAGACGCCACGGTGTCGTTCTATATTGAAACTACGAATAAATGTGCTGTTGGTGAACTCGAATAGATGGTTAGAAAATTCACTGTAAAAGCTAAAACGAACATTTTGAAACATTTTCAAGTATGTCGGAGCTTCGTGTTATAATGTGTTTTGTACAAATAATGGCACGTAAGAAAATTAGCAAGGGTGTTTATCTGCTAAATCTCGCCAAAGAATTCCCATACAAAATCGAAATTCCGATACAAAAAATCACTCTTCTTGTAAAAAAGTTCCAAGTTAGTTTGATGACGAGTATAGTATGTCTGTTCAATCTGATTATGGTTGTTCAAACTATCGTTCACTCACGTTTTACAAACTAGAAGTAATCAAAAAATGTATTTCTGTAAATGTTTATTTATTATATGTTCAGTATTTATAAGTAGAAATTTCAATATTGTGCAAAAATATTTAACAAAAACGTTTTTCAGGGTAGTTGAATGTGAAAATATTGTCACACATGTAACTGCCGGTCTACCTAATGCACTTAATTTAGAAGATAAAAAATTAAAGTGGGAATCACAAACTCACATAATCCTTTCTCAACAAAAATCCAATAATTTTTTGTAAAAAAGTATTTAGAATTTCTATCATTATTATTATTATTATTATTATTATTATTATTATTATTATTATTATTATTATTATTATTGTTATTATTATTATTTATTAGTAGTCATATAGTAATAATAATAATAATAATAATAATAATAATGAGTTTATACCAAATAAATTTAAAAGAAACACCATGAAAGTATTTCAGAAATATAATGTATGATAAGAAAGAATACTTTATAAACATATTATAACATGATACCTCAAAAGAATGAAATTAAATTTGCAATTGGTTGTACCATGATGATTATGATAACTTTTTCAACTGATGCAGAGAAGAAGTGCATATTATAAGTTACAATTCAAACCAATAATTAAAATCGAGGATTTGAGTTGCGCAGACATATACAAATAATTCTTTGACCTAAAAAAGATCTAAGAATTATAACGTTTGCAATAAATTAGGAATTCTTTTATAAGATTGAATAAGCAAATACCGTAAATAATAAGTTCTGAATGTAATGAGTAGGGCGGATTTTAATGAAATATCATTTTTTTCCTTTTCACTTTAGAACAATGCCGTTTAGTATAGAAATTCATTTTATGTTATGACGAAACGAAATTACCCATACTTATGTCATTTTTGTGCATCTTTAGTCGATTTCGACGAATAATTCATTTTTTACGTCATTTTTACTGCTTTTTGGTGATTTTGTCGATTTTAATGCCCTTTTAATGGTACTTGCTTCAAACAATATTTACGAGGTTCAAAAAATGTTCACCACAGAATTACTAAGTACTCGAAGTCGATTTCTTCACTCATTACATATTGTAATGTCAGCCGTGTGAATACTGTGTAATCTAAGGTTCTTTTAAGGCGCCATTGTGAGTTCGGCCGATTTTGCGATAAATAAAGGCAAAGATTTATTTCAAAGAACAGTCCAATCCCAAATTTTGCAAGCCAAGTTCACTTTAACAAAAGGAAGAAGCCTCAATTACATCAGTAACCTATCCTTCAGGCTGAATTGTTCATTTGAATTGGTTTTGAGCAAATGTTTTACGTAATTTTTCTTTGTTTTTAGAACATTTTGAAGCATTTTAAGAGAAGTTTATTGATCATTTTTGGCAATGATTTAGATCATCAGTATCTATCCTCTTGTAATGAGGCAGTCAATTATAAAATGCATGAGCTAATTATGAAATTTTGCCTTCATGTGGGTAGGTATCGCCAGTAGAATATATGAGCGAGAAACTAAAGTTCTAGGAGAGTAAGGTTCATTGCAAAATTTACTTCTATAGTATAGGTACGGTGGATTACTGGTTGATAAACTATTTATGATAAAGATACAATTCTGTAAAAGCCATCGACTGCGTACATATTGCCTTCCTAAATCAAGAAATGAAGTTATGGTCATGGATTGTGTCGTCATATCTCCTAATTAAATAAGCCAAACTAGACATGTATTCTGTATCTTCTGAACTCTATTTTTTGATATTCTTGAAAGGAATGAACCATATGTATTAGCAGAATTGAATAGAGTAGAGACAGAAGCATTGATTCAATCAGTAGAAGTTTCAATTTTCTAGTAAAGAAATTTCGCCTTTCACTATGAATACAGGCCCCAGAGCCGCAGGAGCGTCAATCAACGCGGCGCTGCCAACAAGGACACTTCGCCCCCGCCAGCAACGCCCCTGATGATGCCTGCCACAGTTGCAGGCGAAACGTATGGACAAGTCTCCATTGGACCACGGCCTTCAAGCCCGAAAACAACTGATTTTGATGAAAGAAATTTCTCTACGAAAAAAATCTCGCAGGATACCATAAGTTTAAAGACATTTCAAGTTCACATGATCATTAATATTCCGTTCAGGGTTAGCCACCACACTCAGCATATCGAGCGATTCCGTACGAGGGACAGATACATCATTAATTGTAAGCATATCAGCATAGTCGACCAATCTACGTGATGGATCAAAAGATAATAAGACGTATTGTCATTTATAACAAGAGCATTGTCAGAGTACCATTTCACTATCATCTGAAAGTCATTACTCGCCATATCGACGGCATCATAATAAAAAAACAAATCAAAGGAAAGTAGTAGCATTGTACCATCAGCATAAGATAGAACATAAGATGACATTGATAGTTGAAATAAATCCACAACATAAAGATTAAAAAGCGTCAGTCCTTAGATTTAACTCTAAAGTTCTGGAAATTTCACAGGGAGAAAATCTGAAATTTCACTCTCATTCAGATAAACTCTCTGGGATCGTGGCGAAAGATAACTGCGAATCAATCGTATTGCATTACTGGAAAGTCTATAGCAGAGACATTTTACCAAAAAAATCTCGTAAATGGTAGAATCAAACAACTATCATTTAGTCAAGGGACACTTTAAATAATACCTTCGAATTATTAGAAGCTTAAATGTCCTGATCAGATATCTGAAGAAGAGACGTTGTGACATAGAGCCTCCACGAAAACTCGACTGTGTCAACGGGATAGCCTAAGATTTATCCGCAATCGTCTATATTAATTTACATTTAATGGTAGGTAAGTTTTCACATGCAATTGAAAACGAAAATATTTGCTCTCTTTAATTTATGTTCAGTAGAACTTTAATTGTTTCGTTGAAGTTAACATTCGAATGCCCGCGCGGATGGCAAATTGCCAACCTAACCGGAGAACACGCTCTTTTGTGCTTACAAATCGACAACCTGATCGACCGGCCATGTATTTTACAGTTATTGTTCTTTCCATTAGCTACCGGTGATTCAAGACAATAACCTGCAGCGAGTTGCTTTGGGATCAGTGGCCAATAGGTACTTGACGATACAGTATTGCGATCATTTAGGTGGCCTGCGATTAAATTATTTAATTCATTTGACGGCAAAAATACTTAATATTGTGTGCGACCAATGCGGAAATGTATAAGTTTCGTACTCTTTCTTGAGCAGAATTCATTTCCCTCTCCTTTACTATAAATAGTTGAACCATGAATAATGATGCTACCTACAAGCGTTGTTTGCAACATTTGAAAACTATACATTTTTGCTCCCGTGTAATAGTAAATGTATTTGCATTGGTAAACAAACAGCGGTTTTGATTTTGTAGCATTGCAGATGAATAATACTTTCACCTTTCTTCTCTCGCAAATAGCTCAACGAAACGTGCACACATTTTATCGTATGGGTTTCGTGATCATACCTGCAACAAAAAATCACATTTTTATGTGTTATCTAAAATATAATATTTTGAATGTTTTGAATAACTCTCTCTTTGATAAAAGATCATTTCCGTATAATTTTTGTTTTTGAATATAACAGAATTCAATTTTTTAAAATTAACTTTTACTGGGACCTTATTTACTAAGGTGTATGCGATAGTTAACTGTATAGTAGAGCTTTTAGGAGATAAACGTAAATAAAGATATTGCTGCTTATTATTATAAAACGTTCAAAAGTACTTGTATTGTGATTGTTGTTGTGTATCAAGGTTGTTCGTTCCGGACTGATTGAGTGGTAATGTCGGGCGCGTCAACTGCTAAGGTCATTAGTACCGTAAGTGCAGTGCACGCTTTTAAATCGTGGAAGCTGACGAGGATATTCCCCCGGGGGATAGCGATATCCAACACTGACCTACACGGCAGCTAGCGGGCGGGCTTTCCCAGACCAGGCATCTCCCACCTGCGGGGCACTGCCCCATCCGGGATAAGCTCTAAGTTCCCGACTGCTCTCCCGACAAGTGTGGTTGTGTAGTGCATGTAAGTGTGTGTGTGTGTGTGTGTGTGTGTGTGTGTTTGTAAGTAAGGGGTGATGATTGGACGAGGAAGAGGAAGAAAAGATCGCGCGCGGTCCGTAGCCAGTTTTTTTTAGAGTAATGCTCCGTCATTCATCTGGTGTTGATCGGAGAAACCACGAAAAACTACCAACCAGAGCAAGAAGCCGCTAGAATTCTCTTAATGTTTTCAAATCACTGGATGATTGATGTTGATTTAGCTAAGATCGTTGAAGTATTGTGCGCTGCTGGCCAGAGGTATTTTTTTCTTGAATAGAGCAAGAATGTTTGTAAACATGATGCAGGTTCGATTTTCGGTCACACCTTTAAATTTTCAATAATTGCAAAAGTTTTGTTTTGCCTACATTATTGAAGTCTAGCAAAAGTACCTTTCGATTCCTGGATATTTATTACCCACAATCTTCGTTGAATGAATAAATGCATCTACAATATATCTCTGCCCCACTCACAACCACCCTGAATTGCCCTGCTCCGAACCTACTCCCTCCCACCCGCCCAACTTCAAATTTCCCTGTTCAGTTTGCCCCGCCCCATTCTGCGCCACCTGACCCGTCGGGCTCCGCCTGATCATGTTTACTGCGATTACCTTTGCCACCACCATCGTTTGCTATGAGGCGCAGTAAACAGATGTTTCGTTGTAAACTCCCGACAAACTTTCAGTAATAATTTTGATTACTTAAATCCTATCTACGCTGTCGAGATGAATGAGTAGTGCAACCATCTCGACGGCGATAGTAGGGGTAAAGTAACGCATGCATATTGCAGAAAATCTGATAGACTTTAGGATCGTTTTAATTCACTTTTGTGAATTACTCACTGTTTTATAAATATGCTGAAAGAAGTTGAAAGAGTGGTCACTTACATTTTGCTCTAAGAATTAGGAAACGGTGATAGGAATAATTTGTACGAAATATCATTTAGACAATAACTTTCCTCTTATTTTGAAAGTCACGTGTACAAAATTTAATTGAGATCAGCATAAAACAGAAGACATGTATGAATACAAACTTTCTTTATTTAAGAGAAAACAATTCGAAGAAATAACCTAAGTTATGCCCGACAAGTCAACTTTGAGTGAAAACCGCATTGAAATTGCTTCAGGCGTTCCAGAGACTACTACTGACAAAAAGAAAGACAGACAAATATCGTAAAAACAGTTGAAATGTTTTTTTATCTTTTATTTCCTCCACCTGTACCTCCCCTGAGGGGCAAACCGCCATCAACTAGGAAGGCCCACTACTGTGTCCGAAGCGGTCGCGCCGCATACCAGGGGGAAGCGCCGAGAAGCACCACGGCGCAGACTGCCTGCGCAAACGTGCAGAGCGATTGCCGCCCGCTGCCGTCCCTCAAACCGCAAAATGGAATTGCGCGCTGAGAAAACTACCGAACTGTACTCTCTGATGTTCCAATAGCACCGCATTTTATAGTGACCTGGACGGTTTTCAATTATGTATTGCTTATAGCGATCTCCTATCCGAAAAATCTTTCTTGGCAGTATGTAGTTAAACCATAAGTAATCTTATTCAAAAAACACAAGTTTCTATCTTGCTTCGGTTGCTCAAAAATTATGATACAGTGTTGGTGAAGCAGTACAATATGCCATAGATCTCTTTAATATACTGAACATTTTTCCTGAGCGTCTTGAAAAGCATAATATCTATATAAATGATTTAACTACATCATGTATAATTTAAGGAAATATCTGTAAATGTGTATGTATTTTTTTTAAATTTTGTGAGTTTCCACTGTAGCTTCTTTGCGCCAGTCGTACGGAAGTGGTGAGGTGAAGGAAAGGTTGACCGTTGCTGTGTGCTTGGTCCGCAGGGCGGCCCAGAAACTCAACCTGTCGTCGCTGCCGGCCCGCCACAAGCGGGGCAGCCGCGGGGCGGCGGCGCGCCGGAGCGGCTGGGCAAGCGGGGGCTTCTGCGAGCCGCTGCACCGCACGCCCCGCCCTGGCCCGCCCGCGCTGCATGCGCCGCATCGGGCCTGCGGGAGATCTCGGCGTGGGCCAAGTAGGCACCGGCGGCTCGCCCCTGCCCCTCACCCCGGTCCCCTGCTCTTCAGATCGAAGCAGCGCCAACGAAATGCCGAGATTGGATCCTTTTGCCTTACCCGTTGGGAGTAATTTGTCAGCACACTAGATTGACCACCCGCTCTTTTGCGTTCTTGTTAGGATGTTTTATCGGCTCCCACAAACAGCGAGGGTTTGACAGATACGTTAAATACATCAAACCGGCTTGTAATAGTACAGGAACACTAAATAAAAAAGTTGTCACACCTAAAGACGACACATGTAGTATGTCGTTGTATGTTTTGTGATTTTAAAAAAAAGTGGAGAGAAGTGGCGCTTCCAGCTCCAGATTCCGGCTCCAGATTCGGATTCAGCGGCTCCACATACATAGAGAAATATGTGTCAGGTCTTTGGGGTGGGCCTGTGTAATTATGGTCAAGGTGTTCATAAAATCACTGATATTTAGTAATGAACACGTCAACTCTAGCACAGTTATTACGAGCGTTACTTATGAACAATGGACATATAAACGCGAATTTACTAACAATGTTCTAGAAGTAGTACATCGAGGACAATGTTACTTTCTACCAATTTTTTTTTCGTTTCTACCTTTTTCTTAAATAATGTGCAACATTATTCTTTAATTTTCAATTTTAACGCTGCTTTGTGGTCTTAAGCCAATAAAAATTCTAATAGCAAAACAACTCTCGAGTGTTTTTTTATTTTGATAAATGTATACCTCGAGAGTAATTCGACATTAATAATTACTATCTACTGCGCGTCCTGTTATATATAAATGTTTATATCTCCTTGATTAAAAAACTGAATTATTCAAACTAGCTTCATTTTATAGATTATAAAACGAATTTTTATTATATGTGTACTAAAATTATATAAGAATTGAAATTGTTTATTTTTGTAGCCTTTTAACTTAAAATTATATTTTTTTAAGTCCGCAAACAAAAATTAAATATAAAAATATAACTAAATTGTCTTTCTTTTATTGTACGATTTTGCAAAATTTCAGAAAGGGATATGTATAAATACTGTTGCAATAAATTAACTTACCCAATCAAATGTGGAGGACAATGGCATCCAGGTTCACGCCGTATGAATTCAAATGCTCTCAGTCTATTTATCATTAAAATGAAAATGTAATACGTAGTTGAAATTGTAGAAGTAGTAGTTGAAGTTCATATTCATTCATTCATTCATTAATATACGTTTTACAAAAGTTAATAAAATAATAGACCCACGAAAGTGTATATTTTTGTATAACAAGTTTCACTTTTTCGTAACGGGATTGCAATAAGTCACATTCTTTTTTCTGGCCATCAATTGTCAAAAACATAAAATGAAAATCACTAACCTTTTTTGCGACTTGAATGCTTTCTGTGGTGTCGTAATTAGATAATGAAATGGCTGCAGATTTTCTTGATTAGCCAATCTTTTGATGGTGTCGCCAATTCCATTACTAGGCACTTTCCCATGCGAAGTAGCCAAGATATGCCATTCAGATTCACACCAAAATATTTTCGTGAAAACAAATTAACAAACATTTTCGGTTGTTATATTGCGCACTTGCTCCATCTGAAAAATATATTAATTTTTTGACTTTACCAACTTCAACGTTTAGAAATTCAATCAAATGTTTCTGGGAGAGGTGAACTGCATTCGTACCATGCTTTAGGCTTTCGAAAATTGTTATTACACGTTTGTGCCTTAGATGACTATTTTATTTGAAATATATAACAAAGGGGTGAAGTGTGACCTGGTTCATTATTCCAATGTGCTCCTTGCATTGAACTTTGAATGACGATGAAATAGGATGTCACACGCCTAAAATTTTTCTTCGTATATCTGTAACAGTGATCTTTGAGATTGAATGCATTAAAATGAAAGTCATGTCTAAAAGCGTGTAAATATGCAACCCACGGCGAATGGCGTCCGCGAAACGTGACTTGCATCCTTCCTTCAATCTTGGGTCACTGCGCACCTCACGTCTATATCCGAAAAGAATCATTGCCTCTTTAAAAGATGAATCAAGGGTTCAGACACGTGAATATCCCAAGGCGACACATCTGATATTGAGGTGGGGTTATGCATAACCACCATCACACTTTTCGGGTCATCGAGTCCTGCATAATGTACGCAAAATGAGGACGGGCATTGTCAAGCAACATGAGTCATGCAAGGTCACACTACGCATTCCATGAGGCTCAGTTCCGATTGCTTTAGCAATATCTCCAGTGTTTCTGTGTACCTTCCAATAATAGTGAGTTTAGGCTCCTTAAAGTCCGCGAACCTCTTGAGGCTAAGTCTCTTGAGGTCGAAAGCACGTTCAGCCTAATATTTTCAACCAACGCATATGTACCGTTCTGTTTTGGATTTGGGGAACCAACATGTTTGCTTTGCGGAATAGGTTATTTGGTCTATCATTATAAGGGCTGATCATCATTTCCACTTTATTTATTACATTAAAACAACTGAAAAGTTCGAAAAAGACAAAAGTTAAAATTGTTTTCGACACTCCGTCACAACTATATTATTGAAGCTAGATTTTACAATGTAAATTATTTTTTTCTTCAAAACTAGGTGTTTAAATGACGTCATGTGAAATTTTTTCAAACTATAAATAATTCTCGCGTAATTTTGAGTTAACTCCTGAAAATATTCCACAAATTCGTAAACCAGATTTTCTCAAAAACCACCCATTTTTTTCTTTTAAACGTTTGTAAAGAAAGAGCACACTGTATTTAATTCTAAGATATTAGATTTTATAAATTTGATATTTTAAAGGACGCTGTGGGTTCAATAGTTGTCTCAGGGTATCTGAACTATTGAGTGTCTCGCCAGCGAATGGTTAGCATGATTACTACAGAAAGGTATGTTCTCGAATTCAAATTTCTTCTCGGCCAAGCATTTATTTGTGTGTGAGTTGGGAACACTCTGAGACGCGTGTTGAATCAATGAGGTGATCCTCAATTTAAGTAACCAGTCGCTTGCCGCAAAAATTCAGTCAAATTAAAATGTATGATATTATCACGCGATTCAGCTAATATTATATCACGTAACAGTTGAAAATACCACAAAAAGTATGTGCAATTATAGCATTTATAGCATCCCTAGTTTATACATGAAAGTCGTGTATTCGAGTTAAAGTATCTTATAATTTCATCTATTTACTAATTTTCTATGCGCGCAGAAATTGGAAGAAAACTGTGCAGCCTCTGACAATGTGACATGTTTCTATGGTTTCGTTAGATACCGAGAAACTCCTCCGAGAGCTTCGAGAGCAAAAACTGAATTCTCATACTGAGTGCGTCACTGCTTACGAAACAACTGACGACATGTGACAGCAATGCCGCTAGTTAGAAGCCGCCTGCCATTAAATATTAGTTATTTACGTATTTCGTTATGGAACAGTAATATTTCCGATATTCTTGGCATGTAACGAACAGTTGTACTACATAAACATACGAAACTATGTTGTTGTAGTATTTGTGAAAGCTCTTTTTGTTAAAATATTTAATTTATTTCAGTGTCATACGAGCGCATTTTATTTGACCTTGAGCAGTGTGCGTGCTACTTGTCGGAAAACAATTTTGAATGGTTTTTGCTCAGCAGCATTTGTGCTGCTGTAAGTCACTCATTTTTCTATAATTTTCACATATATTGAAGATGTTATCCACAATCAAAAACAATATAGGCTTTTGTAGACACAATTTTAAAGAACAGTACACATAAATAACGGTAAATGTGGATCAGTGCATCAACTGATGTCACTCCGATGTCTCTGACCTGGAGGTCCTAGGGCTCAATTCCCGATGGTGACAGTTTCCACACTAGCTTGTTAGCAAGGTTAAATTCAGCCGCTGTCTGAGAAGACTCTATCAGCCGGCTGAACTGATCGGTAGTTTTCTGTGTTTTCTGCGATCAATACCAGGCAAATGCCGGAGCAGTGCTCTAACAAACGAGCCACGGGCCGCGCGCGATCTTTCCTTGTCCTATCCTCATCACTTAGTGACACACACACTCAAATGCACTCCACTACTACATATGCCGGGAGACTTGTCTGGAGCTTATAGCTTGTCCCGGCTGGAGCGGTGCCACGCTGGTGGGAGATACTTGTTCTGGGAAAAGGCCGTTAGCCGACGGCAGGTCGACGCCGTACAGCGGGGGAAAGAGTACCACCTCTCCTGCGATAAAAGCACACTTACGGAATCAATGACCTTAGCAGTTGACGCGATCGGAATCATCAATCAATCAATAGAAATGAATGGAAAAATGCTCATTCAATGGCACATGATGTTAAATATACAAAATATATCAATATTTATGATTTGATATTTTGAGAATATATTTAAAATACTGAGATGTACGATTTTGCAATGATATGTTTTTCATTAATATACTGGCTTGGTTAATACATATATTTTAAGTTTCTCAAAAGTAACACGTGTAATAGTAATGTTCTTCCACTCACTCATTCTGTTACGTGTGAAAGATTGCAAGGTCTCCGCCAGGGATATTTTGACACGTGCGGGAAGTGTGGTTAAGCGATGCAGCGCACGCATTGAAACCGGAGGATATGTGGAGTAACCGCCGTGAGAGTTATGTGCAAATATCAATAAAATTTGTTAAACATGTAAGGTAGTACATATTTGATCTAACCTATCACATGCGGCTTTGTGAACTAAGCCGCAACTTAGATGCACAGCATTGCCCGGAAGCTAAAAGTAGCCCACCCCAAAGTGCTTTCATGAAAACCCTTGTTAAAAGTTCCCTCTATTCGGAGTTCAAAATCGACAAAATTACGAAAAGGACACGCCTAGTTTCGCCGAGCGAGAGTCGTCTGTCATTCGCTGCGCATAGCCCTGTGAAGGCGGAAATGAAAGAGCCGTAGGCGGTCCATTATCACTGGGCGCTGCGATTCGCTTCCCCGTGGCGTTTCAGGGAAGCGTCCTAACGATTGGAAGCTTAACAAAAAATAACCATTTTAGTTCCCTCTACTTTCCCTCGACGTTTGGAAGCGGGGTTTTCTACCTCCTTGTTTCGTAAGGGATGTAGGTAAACGGGAATGGCCCTTTGACGAGGGGCATATTGATTTTGGGGCAAGTCGCCCATGAGTGCAACAGCGCGCATCGCGTGAGAGACGCCCGCACCTCTGCGAACTTGGCCAGTTGGCCCGGGCGCCGCCGCGTGGCTGCGCGTGGCTGCGCGCGGCTGCGCGTGCGCCCGGTTCGCACTCGCCGGCAAATTGATCTGGCGCTTCGGTCCTCTTCAGCGCAGGAAGCGACTCGGCGGGCGCGCAGGCCGCGCGACGGGAGGGAAAGCATTCGGCGCTGGGGGCGCGTTTGTGAATCGGCGTGGCGTTTGTATTGAACTACGCGAGTTTTCTTTCCAAAACCGCAGTTCTCGTGGAAAAATTAGTTCGCACAAGAGAAATACCCATTTTCAATGCAGAATACGTCTTCAATTTATTGAACGGTCACATCTGAATTGAAGATTTACCACCATATAACAGAAAAAGAAGTCATAAAACACGAGTTTATGTATATTTTCTACTAAAATTTCTTCAGATCGAAGAAATAGTCGAAAACAGGAACGGAAACCGAGTAATATATACTGATCTGGACAAGTAGTTTCCAATTTTATTTCGTCTACCACTCCCTTTTCGAAAAATAGTCTTTCACTATACTTCAAGCGATATCGTTGAACTATGCGTAAGATTTTTACATTCTATCTCCTATATATTCTTAGTTAATATTTCTATTTAAAATCATACTATTTATCTACATTTAGTTTTTCGCCACAGCAAATTAATACTGTTGTATATGCTTCAAACTATTTGCAAATATAATTAGGTATATGTATTCAAGTATGGCATGGGAATCTTTAGATTTCAGGTCTTAATATTACAAGTTATGCCTTTGCGGAAAAAATGGAAACTAATAATATCCACATTTTTAAATTATTATTCAAGCAATTATTTTTTATTTCCTTTACACTTCTACAAATCCTCTCTTTTGACGCCATCTCAAAAGTATATAACCACTAACTAAAGGACAGCGTTGTTTAATCAAAGATGTTTATCTACTTTAAATTTACCTGTGACATGTAGCAATAAAAGCCCTTCATCTCTTAGGTGGCATATTGAACCACAAAATGAAACGTCTTAAAGCGATGACGGTGCTACAGCAAACGTCCGGTCTGAGCTCAAGTCATCATGCGTTGGCACCAGGAGAAGTTCGTTACAACAAAATGTGACCCGCCCAACACCAAGGCGTACGCAGTTGCCTACCACACAGGGGCAAATATGTAATTTCTTTTATGAAGTTTTCCATGCATAGTGTATGCATAAGTGATCAACTTTGACTCCTATACACGCTCTTTAACGGACATATAGCTGATCCTTGACAAACATTTTGATTCAAGGAATAATAAAAAAACATTCCATAACATGGAATATAGTAAAAAAAAGGCCGCATCAACTAGAAATATTGTACAGAATGTTGTTTTAAAATATAACGATAGAGAAGTGAGTGATCTGATAATAATAGCTGTCTCTTCAACCAATATTTTTCGGGGTTTGCAGCCGATCTCATTGTTGGTTTTCAGCTACAAATTCCAACATCAGATGTTTCCACGAAAATTTTAGACTCGATGTTTACTTCCGAAAATGCTTGCTATGAAGTTCTCAAAATAATCGGAAAACTTAAGAATAAATATTCGGCCTGTTAAGATGATTTTCCAGATTGTTTGTTAAAGACTTGTGCGCCAGTCGTTATACTTGTTAACTCACATATTTAATTCATTTTTATGCACAGAAAATTTTCCAGATATTTTCAAAAGAACTAAGAGTAAACCGCTCTTCAAAAAGGCAACAAAAATTAAATGCAGAGTAAATTATCGGCGTATATCTCTTTTGTCAGTTTTTTAAATATTAGAGAGAGGTACGAATGGAAATCTTGCTCGGTATGCACAACGCGTTTTTAGATTTCTAATATGGATTTCAAAAATAAAAATCTACGGAAACGGCCACATTTTTTAAAAAGATGTTGCTTCATCCAGGAATCAAAATGAAGTACCTATTGGAATATTTTTAGATCTTTCAAACACTTTTAACGTCATTGATCGTAACATTTTACTTTCAAAATGACCATAT
The DNA here is from genome assembly GCA_017312745.1 of Gryllus bimaculatus. NCBI lineage: Eukaryota > Metazoa > Arthropoda > Insecta > Orthoptera > Gryllidae > Gryllus > Gryllus bimaculatus. Next base: position 1,977,952 of record BOPP01000152.1, read on the forward strand.
TGAAATTGTGATATTGTCCAAGATTGGTTATCTTCGTATATTAATCAACGATCTCAGGAGTAGAAATACCATACTGGAATGATGGAATATTATGTACACTTCTTTCCGATTCATTGCCAGGTTCGCTTTTAGGCCATACGAATATACGTAACTTTCCTAATATTCGTAAACGATCCGCCCTCCACGATTCGAAACGAAAGGTTCTCTTTGTCGGTGATGTGAATATTATATGCAATAAAGAAACCGTAAATATTACAATATTAGATATTTCAAATTGGTTCCGTAATAACATGCAAATAGCAAACGAAAGGAAGACAGTTTTAATGCAGTGTTCAATTTTAAATATACAATTGCATACTCCATTACAAATGAGCGATGTACAATTGACCGATGTTAAGGTAACAAACGTTTTGGGTCTCTCAATTCTGTCAAATCTTAAATAGAACGTCCGAAAAGAGAATTGAACACAAAGTTAAGTTCATTATTGCATGCGTTCAGAAGCACTTCAAATTTAGTCAGCCTTCACACTGCTCGTTGTCTATAATTCGCGGTAGTTCTTTTCCACCTAAGATATGAATAATATTCTAGGGAAACACATCCTATATCTCCTAGGCTTTCACATTAAAAAACGAATTTTACGAATAATAAGCAAATCCCACCCACATGATTTTTGTAATTCTCTTTATTTATCTCGGAATTTTACCATTATCTTCTCTCTCGATTTATGAACCAGTGGTTCTTGTCAAAAATGACATACTCAAAGATGGGAACATTTTCAACAAATACTGAAGTATATAACGTAACTATAACACTCGGCGTAGTAATCATATTGGTCATGTGTCAAAATCAACCTGATCTGTTAGTCAGTATCCACCAGTCCTGTCCTAGTGTCCTCCGATTTATGGCGACTGCAACATTCAATAAGAGCTTGCAACGTTTCTTCTCTAGAACTGAGTCTGGCTTGCACTTACAATATGGGACCTCTTTCTCTATTAGTTCTGACTTTGCGGTCAGGGCTTTTTGAGTAGCAACGTGTTTGTGCAAAGCAAAGCAATCACTTATAACGCGGTGAAGTGCTTCGCTGTGTTGATTGCAAAGAACTGAAAGATCATCTACTCTCATATCCCCAACCTTTGTAATTGTAATAGCTTTTGGCAATTTGGCAATTTGAGAGGGAGATTACTTCAGCCTGATTGATTGTGGGTTTTATCTCGGCGAAGAGTCAGGATTTGGGAGCAAGAAGACTGACGATCACAGCTCAGCTGGAAACCTCCTGTACAAACGCTCCTGGGTCCACTCATTTAGCCTATGATCTTTGCTGAAGATGTCTGAGCACTTAAAATCTACTTGAGTGCAGTTAAGAAGCAAAAATCCTCATCCATTACAAATATTGCCTCATGTAAATCAATCGTTTATTGAATAAAGTAATAGCAAATATTTTAGATTTGTTATTTACACAATATTTAAAAATCTAGCAGACTTCTAGTCCCTTCCAAAATTAGGTGCAGACGTGCCATTGAACTGTTGAAATGACGGATATGGTATTTAAACTGTTCCAAAATTTTTTGCCAACTTCTTGCTGTGCTATTGTTGTGTACTAAAGAACGCCAAATGTTTAGGCAATGAGTACTGCCAGAGTATTGAATGTCTGACATGAGATTCTTTGCGTTCAAAAAAGTTTTACAGATTATTGCGACTGTTTGACGGACTTCTGAAACCCACCCTTCACTTTTACTTCAGTTCTGTTCAAATGACAAGTCAGATCTCAATATTCACAGGATTCCTCTTGCCAGTCTCTTCTCCTCTCCATATATTCTCCTAACCATGTCTGCAAGAGCGCAGTCAATAATGAATTACCTTCGCTCAATCTCACGTTGAGTGTGCTGTAGTATGTCAAATTACGAATTTAGACTACATTCACAACATTGTGATATGGCCTACCATGCTGGAAAGGGTGGAGGTCCTGATAGATCAGTCAGATAAGTGGGTGGTGGTTTTGTCGCAATGAGAGACTCACACAAAGAAGCTTTTTGGTAAGAAGCAAAAGAAGGAGTGAACAAGTAGAAGCAAGACTTCATTGACGAAATCGGTTTGCATGAAGAGCTAGTTAAACATCATGAAGAAGCAATTCAGCTTTATAAGGAACGTGTCATGGACATTGATAGCAAGTACTAAACATATACGGTTACATATTATAAAATAATTTTGTAAGTTTGGATTTATATGTAGAAATGCATGACCATCACAGAGACGTGTGGTAAATCAATACGTGTTTGGAACTTTAAGATCACCAGACATATCACAAAAGTTACTCGGACTAAAGACTATCACTAAAGTCGGAATGATAGATCGTCGAATTTCGCTTGGAATCGCCTAATAAGCTTCTCGGACTTCATTATCCAGCTGTCAGTGCCTGTGGTCGGTCCAGGCGACATGCGAGTTCATTAGCCATCTTCTTGTGTTTTCATTGATCAATTCTTCTTTCGCCCTTTTTTATCGTCCCCGATTTCGTTTGTGCTCTTCTAGTATTAGATCGGCAGAATCAAGATAATATTGTAGATCATCTATTATGGACTTCAAGAGGTTAGTTGTTGGGAGTCTTTGTTATTGACCGATAGTTTGATGATTGACTTTTTCTCCATTCGTTGATTGGAGGCGTCGTCAGATATCAATTAGGGTGAAGTAATTGTTTGATGAAGGCCACCCACCTGTTGAGTGGATCTGTAGCAGTGGAAAGGAGTAGTTTGCGAATTTGATTTGATTTTTTGTCAAAAAACAGCGTAAATTGTATATGATTAATAGGGAAAGTATGATTTGCGCACGTTTTCTTGAGTTCCACAATTAGTTCCGGATCCCCGAGGAATAAATGAATCAACAAGACGAGGCAAAAGACATTTGATAATTAGAAACTTTTTCTCCTGAGTATTAAAAGAAAACGTATTTTCGTCGGTAAACGAACTGCCGATTTGGCTATTCGTACCACAATTAGCAAAATTATAACTCAACAAAATGTACGTGCAGGGAAGCTACATTTATGTCCAAAAGTAAAACAAGGGGCTATCTCAGAACTCGGTCGATGTATCAAGGAAAACAGTATGAAAAAAATTATGGAGATGATGACATTGACCCAGATTCTGAAGTACAATTCTTGTTACAAGCATATTTAGACTTTTAGAATTATACAGTGTTAATTTTATTTAAATATCATTGCGAATATGGCATTGTTAAAATAAATATTATTTTCCTTTTTGACGGTCAGTGTACTCTCTAGAAACAGTTATGTAGCAGGAAATATTTTACTTAGCACTTTACTTTGTGTAACGATTTTAATTTTTTAATATCATCTGACAATGTATAGATGATAATAATTACTTGTAACCGTTCATATCTTACAGTATGTGAATTTCTGCTAGCTAGCTATAAATACTACTTTTACCTTTTTAATATGATTACCACGACCTGTGTTTTATTAACAAATATCTGCTTTTCGAGAAGATATGTTCACACCCTTACGTAAGACAATTTAGACGCAAATCTACAATTCGGTAATTAATAGGCAAGGCAATGGTACGATTTCAAACTCAATGAAGCGATACTTGCAAGAATCACGTGGGTGGTAGTCGGTTATTATTCGTATAATAGTTTTTTTCAATCTAAACGTTTGGGTACCATAGGACGTGCCTCCTCAAAATATTATGCCATATCTGAGGCAGGAACGTTTATGCCTCAGATGCAGTTTCAATTGATTATTTGCGTGCCTAATGTTGGTGAGAGTTTAGCCACTGCCGGTAAACCCGACTTAAATACATCAGTGACAGAGACGTTGAATGGGAGTTTTCCATTGAGAAGTGAAGAGATTTGGTGGGCTCACTGGGGATATCCTTGATCATTTGTGGATCAGATTGTGCAACTCTACGTGTATTTGTTAGAGCTTGTTAGCCGGTTTGCTTATTTGTATGTAGATGTGTCAATGATTAAAAAAAGGTTAGTGTGGACTGAGAAACTACGAAAAGTTAGTATCATAATATATCGCAGCAAATGATTCCAGGCACGATTGATAATGCTACTTGTAATTTTGCTTCTGGGGGTGAACGGCTGGAAGGTTCCGCGGTGTTGCCTATTGTTGTCCAACCGTCTGATTTGCCTTCGAGTCTTCGAATATGATGATCTAGACTATTATACGTACACGTGTGACCGCTTTTACGAAGTCGGTTAGAAAGGATAGAGCAATTGTAGTCATGGCACAAAAGCGGTAAAGTGCAAAGTTCATATAGTAGGTGCGTTCCTTTGCCTCCGAAATTCTTCTGAAATCTATTCAACGTCTGACTCCGAAATCTAGTCAATGTCAGTCCTCTCCGAAAAATAGCCAATATCGGTTCCCTCCGAAATATAGTCAACGTGTATCTGCCCAGGGATTACTCCTTCGTGACGGACAAATTTCTACGTTGCGTCATTTCTAAATTCGATTGGTCTGTCTACGTCATTTAATAAGTTAATCCCCGATTTCTGTGCTAACCACTTGCTTCAATATTCTCGAACTTTCCACATCCACTTGTTTACCAGCGAAACGAGCGGGCGGAGGAGGGTGACTCTCTAGGGAGCTTCCATTCCGACGAGACTCGGAAAACCCCACCTACAGCTCTGTTTCTGACGAAGGTTTTTATTGCGTCGCTTACAGAATGATAGAAGCATGGCGGCCTTTCACTTTATATTTTTCGTTTTTACGAGGGCGACTGACGAAATTTTCATAAATAATTAGGAGAGTATTCATGTAGAACACTAACAGCCCCAAAACCACAAACTCATTTGAACCGAAATTGCATGGAAGCATTGCTTCGTGAAGGCGGTCAGACCTCATTAAGAATCATTTTGCGCTGTTACCGGGTCTACGGCGCAGGTCGTTGTCAGTTTTATTGTTTTATTATTCTCGCGGCCCTGGTGCAGGCTGAGATCGATTGTCTTGCGCAGATACTCAAGCCAAGTAGACGCCACGCGCCATTTACACGCGTGTTCGATAATCTTCGCAATGCCTAGCATCAAATCATCTAGTTCAGCTAGTAGGCGCTCTTTGCATGGCGCCCGTCTTTTGCACACGAAAAACGTATTTACAGAGAGGCTAATTCAGCTAAATGAAATGCGGCTAACGAATACATCAATGTTGATATGATGCAAAATAACCGTACTCGCTTAAGAACTTTGTGCTGTAAACGTTAATCTCTCAGTGTTTTCTTCAGCTCAGAGGCTGCAACGCGAAGTCTGAGCCAAGCAGGTTTTCTTCCTCTGCTGTCCCATCTCGCCTGCCATGCGTCCGTCTTTTTTCTGGCATCGTCTCACGCTTCGGCTTTGCTTTTCCGGTTTAAGACTGCCATCCATTCCTGTATCAGTATGACAGACGATGTCTTGATATTACTAATTTCTAATTCGCGCAGAAAACAAAACTATGCAGCCTCTAGCTTTTTCATAGATGTCTGTAGTTTTGTTAGATACTCAGGAATTCGTAAAAAATAAAAAATAATGACACAGTTAGAATTTTGCTTGAACAAAAATCAAATATTTGATTGTACTATTTCGGCTATTCTTAAAACGCGTGTTCAAACTGATTTCTCATACTCAGTTCACCAATGCTCACGATCTCGGAGGGCGAGCGGTTAGCTTACTGGCCTCTGAACCATCAGTGAGCCCGTTCAATCGCACGTGACGTGCCTGCACTGTCGCAGGCCGGAGTGGCCCTAAGTGTCATACTCATGTCACACTTGTGGCATAGAGAAGAAATATGACGCCGCAAAATAGTATCTCTGTAGCAGTGTCCTATCCTCAGGATATCTCACATTCTCCCAGCCGTTTAGTTAGTGTTTAGTTAATTGAGAACAAAGTCTGTTGTAGAAAGTGAGAATAATACCTAAGTGTACCAAGGGACGCCCACGCCTGCTCGAAAAACGAACCCCTTGTCTGGCGCTGGTGGCAGGCTTCAAAGGACGCGTGGGTCAAAATAGAGGTGCGGAACTATGGCCAATGGCCGTGTCCCCACAAATAACACCATATGATCGTAAATTCTTCGTCCGACACTGCTGCCATGCAACAGAAAGGCTCCAAGGCCACCCGCTATTAAATATTTGATAGTAAAGTGTTGCATTATGAAACGGCAACACGTTTATATTCTTCGTAAGAAAATAAGTGTTATACTGTGTATAATACTATTCTATATTATGTTACTGTAGTGATCTCAAAGACGTCGTTTTAACTAATTAATTTCAGTGTTATACGTGAATATTTTATTTGTTGTTCTTGAGCAACCACCATTTTATGTCTTTGTCAAGTAGAATTTTTACTGCTGCAGTCCACAAATGACTCATGTACCCTCTTTCACTTTGGTCCCGGCCCAACACTGGGCCCTGCGCATTGCCTGCTGTGATTTCCTTCCTGGGTCGTTCTTTCTCCATCTCGTACAGGATTGTTCGGTCATTCAAAAAATCTGAGTCTCGGGAGGTATGCAGGTACATTTTAAACATGTCTTACAGCGCTGCTGTTACATCATTCCATTTTGTCACGCTGAAAGTGTTCTTGGCGTGTAGAGTTGAGTAGAGAGAGATAGAGATAGAGATAGAGAGCGAGAGAGAGAGAGAGAGAGAGAGAGGGAGAGAGTAGAGACTTTACAGGATTAGAGGTTTTTCATCTGAGCTACCTCAGCCGCTGTAACAAAACGTCTTAGGGCTCTAATGGAGACCGTCAGCATCTGGATCCAAACTGCGATTCCGATTGATCTCCAGGTTTTCGAAAGATCATGATTGGTCAGGATAGAAACAGCGCCTACAGTACTGCCCGGTGTGTTCAGGGTGCACAGGGGTCTGGATGGACAGGACGAGATGTATTCCTCCTTGTCCCACAGAATGAGATGTTAGCTAAAAAATTCAATCTGCAGGCAACTACTGTATGTTGTCAATGACAATAGTCGGTTGGATTTTAATGTCAACTGTAGTACCTCTACAGAGGTACGCAAAAAATACCGTCCTTGGCTGGTGTATTCCTGAGGTAATCGACTACGCTCTTCAGCTGCAGCACTGTAGACAGTGGGATAACGCTGATCTCAAGCGATCATATATTGGTTTTCTCAGGAAGATAGAAGCAAAGGAGGGTCGATTTTTTCGCGACTTTCTCTAGAAAAAGGAGTGACGATTGTTGCAAGTTTCCTGTAACAATTCTGTATTCCAGACGTCACGGATCCTCATTTCTTTGATTAATGATAACCACTTGATTTGCTTGATGGGTTTGCGCAGTGCTTTTTTCATCTTTACATCCCGCGGTCCACTGCGTGTTTTCCCGTTACCCCTCCCTCTCTCTCTCTCTCTCTCTCTCTCTCTCTCTCTCTCTCTCTCTCAGCTGTAGAGATCGTCTGCGTTGTTCAGCGATTTCCTCAGTCCGGCAATAGACTAGTCTTCTGATGCTGCATGGTCTCTTTGTGACACATAATCGCGAGCTCTCTGCTTCAGAAGGGTGAATGTTGATACTACCGTCCCACTGCCATTCCTCCGCTAGCATTTGCGGTTTGTCTATTGCTACACGTGCCCATACCTAAAGTTCGGTGGCAAGTCTGGCTTCTGCAATGTGTTCACTTGCTCTTGATTGTGCGCTGCATATCGGTTTGTCTTCGGCGCAAATAAACAGGTGGCCACATGCGGTGTAATATTTCACGACGTTCCTTGGCACCACTCAGGGATCTAGGTCAGATGCCAACGTTATGTCTGGCGAGTCTCTGTCAAACAAAGGCTTCTGAAATGTGCAGGTCTCGGAGAAACTAAGTATCTCCAGCCTTAGCTTCTCCAAGGTCAATCTTCTGACTACTTTCAAGGGAGTCACTGAACCCAAAAAGTCAAAATTCTCTTCTGAGTCTCGCCAAAGAGTTCATTTATGTGAGGTAGCAGCAAACGTAGACTTTCACCATTACATTATGCTTTTGACACTGGCCATTACGTATACAATTCGTATTGATTAATTTTTTATAACTCGATGAGTTTGCCTTTAATATGTGTTTTGTTATATAGCTAACGTATATTTCTTGAAATGAAACTAATATGTTATATTAGTAGCTCTATCTGAATATTTGAAACTTTATCCTCCTCTCCTCCTGTCCTCTAATACACTAAACGTTTAAACAACTCGCTCCATGAATTCTCAACGTTGCAGAACGTTCGCCAACGTTCAGTATTCACAAGCGTCAGCCTTATTTCTCCAGAGATGTCTGTTAATATCTGTACTGTAATTAAATTGGCGCCGCGTATCAACTGGTGGAATGCAAATAGATTTAATTTTTTAATTTTTTTAAATCCTGTAACGTTCTACGACCACATTACACTTATGTCCATTCTTTTTTTTAGATGCGTAATGTGTATCATTCATGAATATGCAATTGTGCGCAGGTGAAGGTGATGCTGAGAGTATCCGATGGCAGCCACGAACCAGCGCCCCGCGAAGACTCCCCTGCGAGCCCGCTTTCGAGGACTTCCCAGGCGGGCTCCGACGCCTCGCCCGCGTCGCCTGCCGCCGCCCCCGCCCCCGCCCCCGGCCCCGGTCCAGCGACCAGCGACGGCACCGAGGAGAACGGGCGCGCAGGCAGCCACGACGGCGCCTCCGCGGCCGCGGCCGCCGCCACGTCCTCCTTCTTCAGCGTGGACGCGCGCCGCAAGCAGGTCACCCTGTTCGACCCCGCGGCCTGCGGCGGCTCCTCCGCCCCGGAGGACCGGCGCATCGGCGTCACCGCGCCCAAGATGTTCGCCTTCGACGCCATCTTTGCGCAAGACGCTTCCCAGGTGAGGCACTGCTTCAGAACGGGGGTTCCGCACTGGCAAGTTATTTTTTTTTAAGGATATGGGATTCCGCATTCAACTACGTTATTAAAGAGATTTTTTTCTTCAAAAGAAAGTTGTTCTTCACAATTAAACATTTAATTAAAGTCGCGTACATATTTTGAATATAGTACTTTTGCGTAATTTTGAGTAAAATATAGGCAACTTGAAAAACGTGATTTTGTCAAAAACGCTGCACATTCTTTCTTGAGAATGTTTGTATGGAAAGAGCTTAATGCACTGAATAACGTTACATCATATTGATTGAATGTAACATCATTTTGCTATAGGTTTTTGATTTTTCAAAAACTACCTAAATGAAATATCCCTCGCGTCATTAATTACAAAATTTTACATCACACTACATAAGTTAACATTACAAAAGGTTTTTATAATTTATGGAATTTTTGAGAAAAAGTGCATAAAATGATGTCTCAAAAAGTTTCTCAAAGAAGATTAAATTTTTTTGGCGATAATGAGCTCAAAATGGCGCATTTTCAGAAATGCTCAAACGACATTTTCTCAAAAATGACTCCAACGTCTTCAACGAAAATTTACGAATAGAACCACGTTTTAATCTTGTTCGGTATTTTAAGGCCATTTTACGGACAGGGGATTGAAATTCAGAGAAAATATAAAAAATGTTATTATAGAAAATTTATTTCTCGATATATATCGTACATGAGAATAAACTAAATTATTCTGTGAACTGATACGTACTGCAAAAATTAATGTCATTCCGTAATATTTTGTGTAGTGTTCAATAATTTTGAGAAAATGGTTCATTAATGATTGCGATGATATAGATTTGAATGCTAAAGTAACTTTGTTGGCGTTGTTGCTATGGAAGGGAAAAATTGAATTGATTAAAATTAACTGAAATACGCCGATTCAGTGCGGAAAAGGACATTAAAAACTTGGCATAAAAAGCATAAAAATAATGAGATTTAGTTACATTATTAATCTTAAATTATGTCACCTAACCGTAACACGTTTACAAATAGTACGGTGAAGTGATTCAGCGTCATGGGACATGTTCTAAGGGTACGTTGCCCCAAGTAGGCGGACAGGAAGACTATGGGTTCGGAACCCGCGTAAACCATGAATGTTTTAAGTTGTGTTCGTGATGTGGGGGCATTCCGATTCCCTCCTGTATTACATCCATTTTCCTTCCAGATTCACTTGGTCTCTCATGAATGTGTGTGTGTTTAATTGAAGAACTAGTTCCCTACGCCTAGAACAATTGTACAGGCGCCGAGATAAGGTCAATGGATACCATGACCGCGATACATGTGTTCGGGGAGCACCAATGTGCTCTTAATTGGGTGTCTCTCTTATAACTGTATATTTTTAAAAGTGATTAAAGACATATTTTAATCGCAATTTTCCCTTTGCTAAAGTATCACTTTATTTTCACGAGAGAAAATGCTAATGAAGTTTTGGCTTGAGAAAGAAGGGGTCTAATTGATACTTGTGTTGTATACTTCTGTATCCCTTGTATCGTGCAAGGCAATAAAGTCGACATTTAACTCAAATACTTGACTTTGACTATCCTGCCAGGGGAAAGGGAAAGGCATAAAAATGCCCGTAAAATACTCAAAATTACTGAAAAAATAATTATCTAGTAAAATCATACCACATCACTTATGGGAATGGCAACGTCGAGGTAGGAATCAGGCATCTTTCGAGTACGCATACAATTTTCATTTCAATAAAATATGTGTTACAATTAAAAATAAACCGTATACCTTCTTCCACAGTAGAATTATTATTATTATTATTATTATTATTATTATTATTATTATTATTACTTTTACTATTACTATTTGCGTATCGGCCATTTCTGAGCACGCTACACGTTCTCCTCCGAGGCTCAGTCATTCTATTCCGGAGAGGTTAACGTGTGCCATTACATGGACCAGCTTTTTGGCTGTATCCCTTGGTAAGACAACGTTGATAAGCCTTGAATTATGAGGTTGATAGGATGATGATGAGAGATGAAAGGTGATCTTGAGCTTTTTTGAACCATCCCAGCATTCGCCTATATGACCTAGGAAAACCTTGGCCAGGATGGCAAACTGTTTCCAGCGCTTTGGTCAATGCCCGTGTCGAGGAAAGTTAATATGCCAATTGCAAACAAAAAATCGACAATACTCAATAAAGTAATCCCATACTAATTATGCACAAACATTGAGCATGGTACTTGACACTTGAAACTGAATCACTTTTATAAATTAAGACTTTCCAGGGTCATTATACACATATTTGTGAAAATCAGAAACAGCAAAGTTCCTATACCTTCCAAAAGGATACGTATATCTCAAGAAATGGAGCCTGGCATATTTTCACTTCATGTAGCACAGTCTTGCCCCGTTTGCGGGAAATTTACTACGTATAAAAGCAAACTTTATTTCTTTCTTTTAACATCAGGGCCCCTCAATACGAATTATTCTGTCGAAAAATCACCACTTTCCGCTGCAGAATTTGTACACTTCCTTTTTACTACATAAGTATGTAGTAAGCTAGAAAGTAAGCCGACCGTAACCAAATGACATGCGTCTTTGCTATAATCTTTCTAGCAGATATTTTTGTTTTTTGTATGTTCTCACGTTCTTAATCCGCTTCTGTTATAGACGGAGATCTGTTCAAGCGCACTGATCGACGTCATCCATGCGGTCATTAACGGATCCGACGGCTGTCTTTTCTGCTTTGGGCATGCCAAACTTGGTAAGTAGGGTGGACAGGTACCAGGATACTTTTCCAATTAAAGGGGAGACCAAAATCATTGCCAAAATATTGAATATTTTTATTGGCAGTGATATCCTCTTACATTAAAGACAATCAAATCAATTCATATTTTAAAAAAACAATTACTTAGTTGGTATCTGTGCATTAAAATCAACGTTTCGCGACCCCATGTAGTCCAATAATTAAGTGTCCTGTATACAATCAGTTTTAGACAATTAATAAACATTTTTAATTGTTTAAAGCTGACAGTACAGCAGATGCATGTGATTTAACTAATGGCAGATATTAATGACAGTTCAATGAAATTTATTAATATTGATATAATTAATATGCCATGTACAAGGTTTGTAGAATACAAAGAAAAGAACTAATAAACGAGCTGCTTGAGATAGATCCAGAACTATCTCTTTTTTTTCATTTATTTTCTTCTTGTTCGGCCATGTGGCCTTTCAAGGGCTTGGATAAATAGATTTTTCATTGTTAGGAATAGGCATCCTTGGCATTTTGAGCTTGACATCACTGCTCCGTTTT
>BOPP01000152.1:1991224-2175323 GCA_017312745.1 Gryllus bimaculatus
TGGGAAGTGATTTAGGCGTAAGATTGCATTAAATATTGCCGTGAGAGCGGCAATAGTGTTTTTGTTTAAGAACTATCTCATGCAATTTACTTTTTGTAATATGGCTTTCGGTGATCCATAGAACCTTTATTTAGCCGGTCACAGGTCTATACAGAATTGTTAACTGAAATACAAAGGGAATCCCCGGATAATATGAAAAAAAGTTCAACCAAATGACATACGAGTAGTTATACAATAAATCTATCACAAAAATGTATTTTTGATAGATTTCTAACCCCCCCTCACAACTCACAGCCCTCTATAGCCAAATACGTGTTTTTTAATTTTTGTCGTCAACTTAACAGTATTTTATGCGATTGAAAAAATATGAAATATAAGAAAATATTTCATACTATCAAAAAACAGTTTCTGATATTTTCTCAGCGCCAATTTCAAACGCAAAACAAGGATTTTTGAAAAACATTTTTTATAAATAGACCAGGATAAACGACTACACTTAAGCCGCATTCATGTAATTGTTGGAATGCATTAAGTTTCTAGTGAAGCATATAGTCTCTACAGATACCATTTTATTAAATTCTGGTTGTATTATGGTGTTATGGGCCGTCATTGTGTATCAGTAGTTACAAATGTAGCTTCCCAGCTGTTGAGACCAGAAAAAAGGAGGAGGGGTCTCAACGTCTTTTAAAAAAGGTAATTTTATATTTGGCCCATTATATTAAATGCATCTTTTTCAAATTTGTGACGTCTGTAAAACAAAGATATAATGCTAGGATAATCATTATTATCTTCACTCGAACAGTATACCAGTCCTTAATGAAATATACGGTTTATTACAAAACAAATCTAAAGTTAATGCTATTTTGCAATTCAACTAATTTAAGATTAGAGAAATGAAAATATAAAAAAAATACTATGAATAAGAAGATTTAACCATTTTTTCGATATCAGGGTCCCAGAATATGAGTTTTTGAGTCGAAAATTCGAGAATAGGATTGAAATTATTTATATTAAAAGTACCCTAATCATTATTGCTATAATTTCATTTTAAACCACTGTAATGTTGTGTTCTTGCAGGGAAAACATACACGATGTTGGGCAGTCCTCAATCTGTGAACACGCTCGGGGTCATCCCCTGCGCAATATCGTGGTTGTTCTGTGGCATTAATGAACAGAAGCACAAAACCGGAGCGCGCTTCTCAGTCCGTGTATCTGCAGTGGAAATTGAAGGATCCTCTCATAAACTAAGAGACCTCTTAGCTGATTACGTCTCAGGTAAGTTTCTTATAAAAATATATTTACTCGTAGCATTGTAAAATTTGTTAACTTGGTGTTTCTTACGCATTTTTTACTATTCTTGCGCATTCTCAACAAAACAACAAGAATGAATTAGAATTTAAAATTGTTTACTCAGAGTGCCATTCATGTATTGTTTTATCTGGTCATTTTCATAGAAACTTCTTTTGAATTTATTATTCATGAACTCTTAGATTCTTCCCTTTCTTCTTATTCGGGAAGTGTTGGAAATCACATCACGATACAGGATATGCAATTAAAACATAAACAATAGAAAAATTTAAGACTAATTTTAAACGACCAAACTTAATGAAATAGAATTTGGGTGACGTGTGCTGCAAATCGAGAATCGCGAAAGTCTTAAATTTACAACGTGGGACTAGACAACTGAGTAGCCAAATTCTTAACAACCCCAAATCTCTCAGCTCTATGAGAAAAGAGCCAGTGATTTTTCTACACATGAATGAGGTAACCGAGAGGGCCACGGGTACTCAGACTTGTAAAAACGAATTGAGAGGATAATTGTTAAAGGTTGAATATTCACGTATCTGTTACACATGTATATTCATAGTTATGAATTTACGATAGTCGAGAAAAAAGATCAAATTATAAATTACTTATAAGATGTTTTAGGCACCCACATTTTTAACACTCCCATTCCAGAGCAATTCTAGTACTCGAAGACATGGCGGACCACGAAATAAATTGCAAAATACGTCAAGGGAAAATGTATTAAAGAATTAATTGAAAATACATTTATCAATATATTACATGCATTTTTGAGAGGTTATTGGTAAAATATTTTCAGTTTTTATGGTGTGTCTAGGGCTTTTCATTTTTGTATTTACATTTTCTGTACTTGCGAATCTTTATGCAGAGACAGAGATGGCAGCGATGAAGTGTTTTTGTAGAAGAACTAATTTAAAATTTACAAAGTTGTTCAGAATACTCGTTACTATTTTTTACATTGACAGATACTGAAGTAGGATTGCCACGCGTTTATGTACAGGCTTGGCTGTAAGAGAACTCCGGAGTTTCCACAAAGCGATTACGCATAGTTTCGAATTGTTTTTTAAACAAGTGCTCCAAGACGAAACATGTACTTGAGGTTAAAAAACATTCTAATATGAAAATTCTTAAACATGAAACTCCTCAATGCATCGATTGAAAACAAACTGTATTGAATACACCTATTTTATCAATTGTATTTTAATGATTCGCAGAAAATTCAAAAACGCATAAATGGTCAGAAGAAACCAACAGTGCTGCAAAATTTGCTTACGTCAAAAACGAAATTCAATTTTTGTATTGTATTTTTCTTCTCGCTGAATTGAATCAAGTATTTGCATTTCTACGATCAATCTTTCAATACAACCTTGTAAATATTTTTATGATTTAGTTTTTGGTAATTTGTGTTATGAAAATTATCTGTGACTCAATCATAGGAAAAGTATATAGACACACTAATAGAGAAAAACACGAAATACTAATTTTCTTGCTTCTTTTCCAGAAAAAGAACCATCGTCTGGCGTGTATTTGCGAGATGATCCTCTCTTTGGAACGCAACTGCAGAATCAAAGTGAAATACGAGTACCTAGTGCAGAGAAAGCAGCTCTTTATCTAGACGCCGCTCTTAATAGCCGGTCATCTGAGGACGGAAAAGATTCCCATTTTCTATATACTCTACACGTTTACCAGTACAGTGTGGGAGGAAAAGGTGGAGGTAAGCTCATTCGCTTAGGTAGAATGCACAGTGATAAACAACCGTTCTAGAGCAGTTTCACATTCGTTGTTGAATTAAAAGCCAACAAATCAATTAAATTCGTCGTAAAATAAAGAATAGTGAAATTCTAAACAAATGGTTGGTTCTATGCTTCCTTATAATGAGTTTCTGTAATGGAATAAAATATTAGAGACAAAACCCATGTGCCATAACGTAATGTAGATTATTATTAGAACGTATTGTGTAGTGTAACGGAAGTATAGCCAGACAACGCCTACCCATCGAAATAAACCCAAAGGAAAATATTAATATTAATAATTAATAAAAACTTCGTTTTCCGCCCAGATGCTGAAAAATAGCTCTGATGATGATAGCTGCGCTATCGAAAAGATCTTAAGTTAAAATATGCCTTTGATACGGGACAACACCTTTTATTTATTTAATTATATAAAAGAAAAATATTAAACGGATATGTCACATATTTCTTCAGAATATATTTTCTTTAATTCTGAGTGTGTTTTCAAAGCCCAAGGCCGTATTTGCGCTAAAAAAAGCGCAATGTTACCTCATATTCGGCACACTGTTGAGGAGCCTTAAGGGAGACATCGTGATGTCTTGATTCATTAATTGATTGACTGATTAGTGTCTTCGGCCGTATCAACTGCTATGGTTGTTAGTCTCGTAAGTGTGGTGAATGTTGTATTGCTGGAGTTAGCAGCGTTCCTCCCGCGCTGAAACGTGGCAATCCGGTACCAACATACACGTCGATTTGCAGGGGAGGAGGTTCTCCCTCCAGATATGCCGCCCAGTCGGGACAAGTTTGAGGCTCCCTGCACGTGTGACAGTCTATTGTATAAGAGTTTATGTGTTCTAGCGCATTCCTTGGCCTTTTGTTAAGGAGCTGCTACGGCATTCCGTGGAAATGATAGGAAAAACTATCAACACGGACGGCCTCTAGAATTCTTCTCCTGACAGCGGCTAAATTTAAAATCAGCGTATCTATTAAATAAAAAATACTCGTTGTTCAAACGAAGGAAATAATTCACTTTTTAAAGTTCTTGTGACTTTTCAAGCTCTTAATATGCGTTTCCAATCCATCTTGTGTTTTTTTGAATTTCAATGGCGATGTATGAAGGTTGGGATAAAAGTTGTGGCAATGACTTTTTCTTACAATAAGGTGGGCTAGGCAATGAATTTAAATGATAAAATTTTAAAATCATTGTATATGCGCACGATTGCATGAATAGACGAGTTTGAATAGCCATTCAGTCAAAAGGAAAGTTGTATTATATTTCTAACTGCACATATTTGTTTTATTTTGAAATCGCCCATTCTTCATCTTGCATTATCAGCATTATCGATTATCCTAACTACAGTATAATGTAGGAGAGAGATTGCATATTATCTACGAAACAACGGATAGTTGACGATCGCTTCCCGAGAGTGGAAGAGTGCATCTCTTCGTAAATACAAAGAACTGTTCCTTCACGTACTCATTCATCGAAGTTACGAAGTGTTTTATAAATGAAATAAGAAATTTCACAAAATGAGCATGGGACATGATCCTGAATGGTGGGCAACTCATCATGCATGAATGTCTATCAGGTATCTCTTTGCTTCAGAACATTACCTCCTTAACGGTCAGTAGCCTGTCAGTCAGGAGGAAATTTCACATACAGTATACCTTTGATATATGAAAGTTTTCACCATATATTCATTGGGAAGAAATTATTGCATTCAACCCTCCTACAATTCTTGTGACCTTTATTTTAAGACACCTATAGAGAAAAGTAAGGCGCCATTAGTCACAGTGCTTGTAGGGGCGGGGCGAAGGTTTTCAGAGAACTTAATGGTTTGTTCATTTTTTCTGATTGTATATATTAACAATCCTTCCCTATCTATGAATTCAAGAACGAAAAAACACTATTTCGGCAGATTCAGAAAATATGTCCTCAGAAATATGTAAAAACGTGGCAGAAAATGAAAGACATCATCATAGGTATCCATAGGAATTCAAAATTATGATATATAATGGGCTCGGTAAAAATAATATTGCAGACAGAAGTAAATAAACTTTTTCTTGTCTTCTTGAGCACCAAAAAGATTATTTTAAATCAATATATTTTATTGATATATTATTGTTATTATTTTATATTATGTCAGTGTTAACAGGATAGAGTGTGTATATTAATTCTGTAAACGGGTATTGAGTAGACATTTAATTATTATAATGCTTGCTTGGTCTTTTGTGAATTTTTAATAATTGTATTTGGAAAACGCTACCACCGGAAATACTTATATGTTCTCCTAAGTAGCATAATATATATTTATTAGCATCCTTTAATGACATTTACTTTAAAATCTGTGGTACTAACGCAGATCACGATAAGTCGAAAAATCGAATTTGTTCATTTGATTATTGATATTTCGGTTATCCAGTACAATTTTGCAGCGTCCTGACAGAAAGGAAAAGGGTGTTACTTTTGAAACTCTTTAACGGACTTACCGCACCATAATAAATTAAATCTGAATTTCGGCGAATACACGAAATTTGGAAAGCGTCACCTGAAAAATCAATTTTTTTGTCACATCAGATCCTGCGTTAGCACCACAGAAATACTAATACGCAAAAAAATAATACACCATTTGTCTCTCTTCCCGAGTGCAGTTGCAGGAGGTCGCAGCCGTCTCCATCTGATTGATTTGGGCAGCTGCGAGCGCGGGAAGACCAGCAGCGGCATTCCATTATCCGGTTTGGGAAATGTTCTCCTTGCGATATTCAATGGACAGAAGCATCTGCCATACAGGTTACAAAATGTATATAAATTATCCAACGAAGTTAAGAACTGTGGCGCGGGCGGGCGCCGGTGGCTCTTCGGTCTCGTAGAGGGATCCAAAGGCAGGACGCATGAAGATCCAGTCCCACCCCCAAAGCCAATTATTTTTATTATTTTACTCAATTCGTTCAATATAATTGTCATATTCAGAACACATCACATCCAAATCAGCATTCCCATTACAACTATACTTGGATATTTTCATTCAATGAAAACAATTTAAAAAAATCTATTTCAAAAATATTTATGGGGGGGATGAACCGAATTCTTCCACTCCTTAAATGAATTGAATTTCGCCAAAGCCAGTACCTGAGGAGAGTTCTGCTTCTTCTCGCTTCCAAACAGTGGCATGAACTAGTTGCGTTTTCAAAGGCCTTAATTTTTGTGTAATGAGGAGTTTGCTTGTGATCGGAAACAGCGTTAGTCATGTGCACTTAAAATAGAAGCAAACGGTTCATGAAAATCTTGTAGGTAGGAGTGTTGAGTTTGAATGAGAAACGATGTCATCTATTTCTTAGAGTTAATCCTAAGGATGATACTGAAAAGAAAGATAACACACGTTTTGAATGACTTGAACTGCACATGCAAATGTGTTTTGAGGGCCAGTTGCTAAAAATGCAAGCTCGAACGAGCGATACGCAAGGCTAGCAGCGCGAAGTATTCCCTGTGCTACGTCGTCGAAAGGAAGGAGCACGGGGCAGACGCTTTTCTTTTGCAAGCCGAGGATGCCGCGCGCCCCACAGTTCCTAATTGTAGAGTTAAGAGATGGATGTCCAAAAATATTTGGAAGGTTGTATTGTACTTCCAATCTTCGAGTTTGTTATTTTCCTCTAACAAGTGTTTTGCAAACTTATCTCGAACGACAGCGTAACTACTAATAGTAGTATGTAGTAGACATAATTCGTCAAATAATCTTTATTTACTATTTTAATATAATACGAAAATAGTTTAGATATGAACGACTCTAAGAAAAAATTGCTATACCCCAAAATAGAGATTCTGAAACACTGTATTCCTGCTGCAGACAACTTGTGCTACGTGTGTGTGTGATTGAGCTCTCCCAGGAAAAAAGAAGAACACTTTCATCAAGAACGCTTACCTTCATGTTCCCCCGAGTCGGTTATATACTGGAAATATTTTTTTAATTTTTTTGAAAACGAGGAAAGGTTTCGGACGCAGCTATTCGAGAGGCAATACAGTCGCTAATATTTCCTCCATTAGATGACTCTCTTTATCTTTAGGAAACTAGAAAAATTACACTACCTATCTGAGAAACAGGATTAGGGCGCCAATTGACATAATTATGCTCAAAACCAAGAAAATGAACGAGGTTTTCGTTCGGGTGAAATCCCGGCAGAAATATTTTTGGACATACATAATAATGAATTCTATTATATTATGTAATTATTCTATTAGTTCTAAGTATGTTTATAATATGGTACAATGCTATTGTTGAATAACTGCTCTTTTTTCTTCAAGAAAAGAGCAGTATAAAATTATTTTCAATAATCTTTTTCATATGGTTTCCCATCGCACCGTAAAAAGTGTACTACTTCACGTGTATGATAAAAACGAGAAAATGGAAACGGAAATATTTAAAACTGTTCGTTTTTCAAGGGTTTCAAATAGATGTGATGTATATATTTCCTACTTCGTTATTTCCCTCCATTTACCTATGACGTGACAGTCACATATGACAAAACTTGTCAACATATGTGTTAATGTGCATTATTGTTTCTATTTGTTTCATTTGGTAGTTATTCTAAAAAAATGATTTGTATGAATTCGCTTTGAACACATGTACATATTATTGGTGCGAGACTTCATCATAGCAATACTGGTATTTCAAAATAAATGTTTAAAATCTATGGTATGTATGAAAATCAAAAATAATATATTTTGGCAATAAACATCTGGTGGTAAATCTCATGTAACGAAGTTAGTAGGTGATATTTGCCCCTTATTGTTAGGCAACTATTTTTGCACTGATGTGCAGCAGGTACACAAAATTTCTTTGCGTCAGACCCACGAAAACCAGTGCATTAAGGGGTTGCTTAACAACCAGAGATAAATGTTAATGAGTGAAATCATTATATTAATTTCACTAAAAATGATGTCCTGTCCTTTGGCTTTACAGTTCGATATGGGCCTTGACCGACCAGCGGTGGCCCAGTCTCTCGGCCATGGGATAATGAATTCGTGTGGTTAGCACGAAGACATCCCTCCACAATACATAATGATCTTCATAACCTGAGAGTGGGCTTTTTTATCACACAGCAAATGATACTGAGTCATTTCCAAATCTTCATTCACTAATAATATCATCGTCGATTCATCATCATACCCTACGAGTTCGTCACATTTATTCTGATAAGGTTTTTTACAGTTGTAATGTTATTTTCTCGTACACTTCCTACGTAGTAAAGAGAAAGTATTGTAATATTGCAGCGAAAATTGCCTTTTTCAACAGAAAAACGCCTTTTTTTGTTTCTGAGATTTTTTTTAAAATAACGGTCTCATATACAATCACTTATTAAATTAGAATGACGTACAAAGTATTCTTCGTAAATTGCGTGTAGTAAACCAATCGACCTGTTACTGATTTTTAGAGAGCACAAAGTTACACAGCTGCTGAAGGAATGCTTGGGTTCCTTGACGTGCCATGCTGCCATGATCGCTCACGTCTCACCCTACGCTCAACATTACACGGATACGCTTGCAACAGTGCAGCTGGCATCTCGTATTCATCGCATGAGACGGCGTAAAATAAAGGTACGTACTGACAAGAATCATTAAATACGAAAACTATATATACATATAATATATACATAAATCGAAAACGACGAGTGTTTTCGATTTATTACAATATAAAAAATTGTTTCAGTCATAAAATTATAGAAACAAACTTAATATCTTCGTTTTTACTTTTTGAATCTACTTCGTGGAAAGAGAAAAAGAATGCAGAAAGAAAAAGTATCGATTTTTCGGCAAAAACATGTTTTCTAAATTTCTAATACCAAAAATCTGAATGTTTCTTGCTACTACACGGGGAAAATTTTAAACACTCTTTGCGGTCGGAATCCACATTTTATGGGTCCTTGACAACGAAAGTGTTCTGAAAACATGTCTGTCCGTCAGTTCCCATGTGTGCGAACAACACTAACTTCTAAACCGCATACATAATTTCATCAAAATTAATGTTCTCGAATGGGACACGTGTCTTTAATTTTTTAGGGGGGAGGGAACTTAACAAGAAGCCCCTATTCCAGTTTCAAAAGTTTCTCAAAAATTAATATTTTTGTAAAACATATTTTGCTTAAGTAGTAGAAACTGCGCTTAAATGGTACAAGTTCAATTTTCTTGAAATATTCTGAAATTTTAAAAATTTCAAAAGTTCCAAAACGTGTTGATCCCCTCCTACACCGACTTTATTGAATATAGACATTTGTTTCTTAATGAAAAATTCTCATGTTCTTCAATATTACATCTTTACAAGATGTTATGTACATTTTTCTAACGCGAGAAGTTTTTTTATTAATTAGATCGCTGGTGAGGTAGATACCTTGTATTATTTAAGTATGATAAATAAAAGATGTCTGGTATCAACAATTTATTTGGCTGATAATTGTTTCGATCGCGTAGCGATCATCCTCAGAGCGAAAATTTGAAATAAATGATATTAATAAACAATTAGGGATAAGTTAATACAAATATTATATACAGAGTGTAGACATTGCATGCCAGATGCGGAAGCAAACTGGGCCGTACATACCTTGCAGCTTCCGGGCCGAAAACTAAGTTCTGCGAATTTTTGAGAGTGTGTCTTGTTTAAGAACAGAGCCTGTCGGCAGCGGGTGCTGGCGGGAAGAGGGGTGGGGTGCGGGAGAAGGGTCGTAAGACGCGGGGGTGCCGGTGGAGGCTTGAGAAGAGGCTGTGTACATGTGCTGTGTACATGTAGGGATTCTAATTTTATTCTGTTCCAGTACTTGTTTTCAATTTCTAGAGTTCAGAAATTTGTGTGTTTATCAAATGTGTGTTTGTTTAAATTTAGGTGATCCGCAAAGTGTGAGATTGTGGTAGTGTGTTTTTTTCATGCATGTTCGCATTCTCTGATTCTCTGTGTGAATTTTCGGCCTGTTTGTCCTATGTATATGGCATTGCAATTGTTGCAAGTGAGAGCATAGACTCCGCATAAGGATGTAGGTGGGATTGGGTCTTTAGTGTTGGATAGTGTTTTATATAATGTATAAGTGTTTTGAAAGAAGTTTTGAGATAGAATTTATTGAGTATGGCGGCTATTTTAAGAGAAAGGGGTACTACATAAGGGATTGTAAAGTACGTGGCTGTAGTGCTTCTGTCAATTGGTGTGAGGCTGGTGTATTTGCGGATATTGAGTGTGTTTGTTTTTTAATTATTAATTTGTCAATAATGTTACAGTCGTATCCATTCATTCTGGCTATATGTTTTATGGTGTTTATTTCCTTTTTTGTGTTTTCTGGAGACATGGGTATTGAAATTAACCGATGCACCATCGCATGGAAGGCTGTGTGTTTGCTTGTGGGGGGGGGTGTTGTGAAGTGTATGATTGTGTCCGTGTGGGTGGGTTTTCTGAATATGTTAAATTCATGATGATCCTGTGCTAGAGTGATGGTGAGATCAAAGAAGTTTGAAGTTTTTGGTTCGTTTTCTATCTCAGTGGTGTGGAATTTTATGTTGGGGTGTAGGGAGTTGTTGTACTGTGTAAAAAAGAGTGAGTGATTTCTTGTAATTTTGTTAGAAATTATGATCGTTTACCCCCGAGAACCCAGCCCCTGTAACTTTTCTGTAATTGTGGTTCTTGCTTAATATTAGATAATAGTAAGCCACTTTAAGTGGCTTTTACTAGAAAAGTATTGAAATTTCAAAGAAATCTGTAAATCAAGCGACCAGCATAAAAATTATACTTCTTTAATTTAAAGGTACTCCACGCATTGCTGTATTGTACTACACGACTTTGTGAGAGGTTTGCCAACATCTTTTAGAAATAAGAAAGACATTTTGCTTATTGAGAGGCTTAGCATTGTCTAATCTCAAGCGCCTCAATTTTTGAAAAAATTCAAATTTAATATAAATAACACTTGTTATGAATTCAGTTATGTGTTCTCCCTTGGTTCTAAAACTTAAAAGAAAAAATTGAAGTCCTTTCCGAGAAAATCTTGCGTGCGTATTTTTGAAAATTTCACGATTTGACTCAAAATTCCCAAAAAAATATTAATATTTCGAAACAAACTATGACCACAATTCTATAGGCTAAAAGTGGTTCTACATCTTATTGTGAAGATGGTGTTAATAAAAGAGGTCCTCGGAATACTTCAGCTTGAATTATTCGTAATCATTCTCAGTAACTCAGAAAGTTGAATCAGCGTTTCAATACGAGAGGTCGAGCACAAGATCGAGAGAGTGCATTGACATTGTAACACAGTCATGGAAGGCAAGGAGAGACCGCAGTGTACACTATGATTCAGAATAATTCATTAACGCCCATGAATTATTCATCAGCGTCGATTAATCATTCTTTACAACAACCGCACCACGATCTCTCGAGAGCATGACGCTTTATGAGAAATGGTGATCAATCAATTCATTGGCTGATTAATCAACTCATCGGAAGTTATGGCACACAATAATGGATATCATGAATAACAAAATTATATTATTTGTTTATTTATTTATTTCCACAGACCAGCATAACTGTTTTACAGGGATTGTTTTCATACAATAACAACTTAAAATACTGGTATACAAATAAATAAGACAGCAGAATACCTTTCAGTCAACATTTAAACAAGTATCACATTCATAAAAAAATACAATCATTCTTTAGATAAATAGAAATAAGGGAAGCCCAACAGGTTCCTCATTATTGTTTGATGTTACAAAACTAAACACTTCAAAAAATCACAAAAGTTTTATACTAATAATAGGACACCGTGACGTGTAATGGTTATACTAATAGTGTGACGACGTCTCTTAAGTAAAGAAATCCATTGTCGTGCCTCAAATGAAATTCTATGAAAATAAAACCTAATTTCAAAAATATTGTTGAAGTATTTGTGTTTCGTTTGAATTGTCATTAACTCTTATTTTATATTTATTAGGTTATTAAAGCTATTATTTTGATTTTGACATTTTAATTTTATTTGTTAAAACTATCCAATAAAATGAAATTTTTACATTTGAAATTTCATTTTATTGATTATGAACAAACGAAATTTGAAAATGATGGAAAAAATACTAGCGCACATATCACAAATGTGAACTTACGTACTCCACATTTAATCCAAATCTTAAGTCCGTTTATTTTGCGCATCACCATCATATGTGTTACTCTATCATATGGAAATTACGAGCAGCACGTCTACATTGAAATACAGGCCACAGAGGCGAAGGCCAGAATTAGACAGACCAACCACTAAATGAATTTCAGTGAATATTCCCTTCTACTGCAATTCGCAAGCAGGGTAACATTGGGAGGTGAGGTTGAATTCCAGTCTGTAGAACATTAGACAAAAAGGCTGATGAGTCTGATTTGCGAACTGTCATGCTATTCGTAAAAATAAATATTTTAATCAATAATACATAGTAGACGAGACACTAAAAACGAATTTTTGAATTAGTATATAATACCAAGTATTTCTACCCTGTCCTAGTGCATTTTAGTTTAGTACAATGCAATAATGTTTCATAACGCAATTGTGAAGGTACTTAATTCGATAATGAATTTGTTTCAGTTGTGGAGTGGTTCTTCCGGGTCAGGCGGAAGCTCGGGCGAAGAAGCGGTCCGCCTGCAAATGCAAGAAAACGAGTGCTCGACCGGCAGCAGCGACGTGGAGCCATCGAGCAGCGAGCAGTCTGCGGATACAGTCATTTACGTGGGGCCGTCTGATGACGCCACTGACGGGGAGCATCCCCCGGTGTACATACCAAGCCTTAACTCGGGAGACTACCGTTGTGCCATAGGAAGAGCGTTTCCCAGCTCATGTGCAGAACACAGATCCATGTTTGGCTGTCCTCGAAATCTCTTGGATAAATCTTTACAAGGAGAAGTAGGGAAAGGAGTACTAATGCAAAAAACATTCGGTGGTTGTCTAGAAGACCAAAGTAATTACTCATATTGTAATGCCCCATCGAAAGCAAGCGTGCAAAGTGAATCAAGTAAAACAGGCTCTACAGGGCATCAGTGCAGTAATAAAACATCACCCGTACGTTTACAAAACAAGGTAGCTGTAAGTAAATCATCAGGTAATGGAAGTGATCCGCTTTTAACCTCGGTTGGCAAAATTCCAAAATCAAGCAGTAATTTAAATGGTACGATATCAGGAAGTGATGAACAATGGATTGATGGTCCGAGAATTTCCAAATCCAAGGTAGCGGAAGCCAGAAACTTACTCAAAGACAATCACAAGAAAAAAGAAACTTGGATAGATGGACCAATGCAACAGATGAATGAACATTGTGGTGTCGGCTACGGTTTTATGGATAGTCACAAAGAAAGTATGATACGCAAATGGGTTGAAA
Source organism: Gryllus bimaculatus (assembly GCA_017312745.1). NCBI lineage: Eukaryota > Metazoa > Arthropoda > Insecta > Orthoptera > Gryllidae > Gryllus > Gryllus bimaculatus. The sequence goes on from BOPP01000152.1 coordinate 2,004,638, forward strand.
ATCAAAGTGTTCAAATTCAGCAAGTACATAAGCCAGCGGTCAAGGCTCCTTCTTCTGACTCGCATTCATGTGAACAATCCGTCCAAGTGCGAAGTGCGAAAGAAACATTAGCATCGAAGTGTAATGTACATAACATAGACGAATTGAAATCATCAAAGTTTGAGTTGATAAATAACAGTGACATTGTATCTAGTAAAGAACCTATAACTTCATTTATTAATTCTAACAGGACTAAAAATTCATTTCAGCTCGAAAATAAGTACTTTTCGAGTGCCGAATATGACATTATTGAGAAAGAAATCCTCCATGATAGTGTACATATGCCTATACCTGCCACAAATGGATTGAATGTTGAAACTGAAGATGAAAGTAGACCAAGGAATATAAAATCAGATATTGATAATAATGTTGATAAAGAAGACTGTGTTGAAGAATCTGAGACTTTCACATCAGCAGAACAGATCGATCCACATAATCATAAAATTAGCCAAGGTAAGAATTTTTTGCTCTTCTCAATTTTACAAAATATATCTATTTTAAATATTACATATTTCTTAAAACAAATTATTCAGTGAACAATAACAAATTAATATAGCACATCATATGAGTATTAGTATGCCATGTGAGCAGAATTGTTTACCAACCATTACAAACATTTCCAGAATATGATACTTGCATGTTGTGAACGGATGAACCTCTTCCTGTCAGAATCCACCACATGGATTAGAGTTCATTGTATTTTACTTGAATTACAATTGAGTAAGTTCCGATGGGAGTTAATTACAATGATTAAAATAATAAACTAATATAAAACAAAAACAATAATATTACTAATAGTTTTAATAAGTATAATAAACACAATAAATGCAATAAAAGCAATAATAATAATAACAATAATAATAAAAAGAAATTAGGTATAATGATGGAACGAATTATATAAATTTGAAATAAAATTAACCTAGAACTGAATATCATTGCGCAATTACATAATTGCACTGCCCTGTATAGCCGGGCAAAAGACACCCTGTTCCGATCGTTGTCGGCGACGAGACCAGCGTGTCGACGCCGCTATTTCTGAGAATTCGAGTTCCTGTACGGCCATTATCGAGAATGAACGATAGCGATATCACTCTGCCATCGGGGTGGGCCTAGGCAACGACGGCTAACGAATGTGGAGATCACCGGATCATTTGACGCCATTTTGACGCACAAACGTTTCTAATAAATATCTAAAATGCATTATTTATTCCACTTTCAATGAAAGGCGCAACTGAATTGTGTGCGCAAAATAGTATGAGAAATGCTGTTCTACGACGAAATCTGAATAGAAAATCGATCGCACAAGACAAGACGCAATCCTAATTTAGATCATTCATAATTATTATAGCTGTAATCCTACAATCCTTTTCAGTAGAGCTTACTTCTTAACTATCAGTTATAACGCCGAAGAGCAAATGCGGTTAAACACTGACTATCGCTCAGGGAGCGTGCCAGCGACATCATTCATTCCGTTTCTCCTGGGGAAAGAGAAAGGACAGCGTCCAAAGTGAAGTACACGACCAGATTATCAAGACCAATTGTCCAGGCCGTTCGATGTAGGAGTTATTGTAGACTGTATAACGAATATGCCTAATGCTCTGCGGGACTCAGTTGAACGCCGGTCCAAACAAACACGGGATTTTTTTTTTTTTTGTTATTTAAGGTCGAATCAACTACTAGGTCATTAGCGACCACTATTGCTTGTAACGGTATGGTAACTGTGGGGATGACACGATAATGATGATGATAGGGGGTAAAGTACGAACACAATACAACTATGCCCGACGCGGGACTCGAACCCGCGATCCTTCGGTCCGAGTTCGCTACTGCACTACTGCCTTAGCGATCTCGGCAACCGGATCGGCTCACAGGACATTGTTTAAGCTTAGAGAATCACTTTGAATACATTTTTAATAAAATTAATTTTTTACAGTGGTTATGGCACCTGAAAAAGAATGACGGAAAATATACTGACCCTGTGAACACTAATAATGCGGTTGTATATTGTGTTTAACGATGTATTGCACTGCGCTGCGTTGTGGAGTAAGGTTTCCTAACCACTCCAGAGACATGAACTGCGTACCACAACAATCGTAGCCGGGAGAACGAGCATAATGTAAAATATTGCCCACCAGCACACACTGGAACCACCAATACTATTAAGCTGCATGATGCACAAAACAGATCGCACGTTGCTGTGCGTGAAGTGTGTTTTTGTAATTGCCTTTTATCCCTTCGACCAGGGGCTCGGCGCCGTCAGTAACCGGGGTTCCTCGACCGTCACCCTCCCAAGCATATTTATATTTGAATGGGTGAAAACCAGAACAGTGTAAGTGACATTTTAAAAATTCAAAGAAATCTGTTTAAGTCAATATTACTGTAAAGTCGTGGTGCTTTGTTTCGTCATTAAAACCACGAAATTTCAACGGTTCATTAAAACCACGAAAATACATTGCCACTGCAATAAAGACTAAAAATAAACATATTTTTCTCACAATTTATAAAATGTCACTTATACCGTTGTGTTTTTCACTCATTCAATTGTTAATTACTGCTTTGAAGTTGCACGACGCGATGAAACTGTCGACGTGTTAGTGTTCTGTGCGAGACTCTCAAGTTACACGCCAATGCATTCGAGATTTGAGAGGCGGGGAGCTAAAGCTTCCTCGCGCCACAAAACTCCTGCTTAAAATAAATGCTTCTAAACTTAACACTCGTGCAGATCTGAATTGCGAGGGGAGCATACATATTAGTCAGGAGATGCCATAAACGCCATATTGCATTATTCTTTTGCTTTTACAAAACATACAAATGTGTAATTGGTTTACTTGTCTCTCATGTCGTTAATATTTATACTAGCGGCAATTTGTTCACATGATTGTATTTATGAGTACATTCACTGTAAATAATTTAATATAAAGTTTCTCAAAAACTATACCGTTTTCTGTGAAAACTAGCTCAAAACTCCGCATTTTCAGAAACACTCAAACGCCATTTCCTGAAAAATGGCTCCAATTTTTTTCTTCAAACATTTCGAACGGATAGTGCTAATTCCACTCTTTAATAAAACGTGAAGTTCATTTCGGCGTATTTTTTTGTTTTATCAAAAATTACAAAAATGTAATTTTCTTGAAAGATTTCTCACGCCGAGGATATGATACATTTCCAGCAATTTGTAATCACAACTGAATTTGTGAGGTAAAGTACTTACAATTACTTCAAATGAAGCTTTTCGAAAACTCAAAAAAATTATGTATAGTTTAATAAACTTAAAATAATATTTTTCGCTCTACAATTAGGAAACCGAAAAACTTAGAATATGTCAAAGAAACATACTTTGAGCGGCGATAGATGGAAGCTGGCTAGAATACGTGGCAAGTGCGAGCCGAGACCAAAGGAAACAGAAAACTAATTCGGAAACGTCTGTGCTATTCTGTAGCGCCACTAGTTTATTTCTTGGTTAATTTTTCTTTCTGAGCCTTTTGGCCTCAATATTTTAGTATTTAATGCCCTAGAACTCTTTCTTTAGGAGTTATTTAACCATATAGAGTAAATATATATATATATATATATATATATATATATATATATATATATATATATTTCCTACATGATTTGTTTTAAAGAAAACGAATTTTAAGTTGACACGGAATAAGTAAGGAATACGAGGACTTTTAAGCAATAAGTCCCAAAATAAGTAGTAATTTATAAACGCTCGTATTTCATAGGCATTTCTTATGCAGGCGTTTTAAGAGCTCTGTTTATTGAATGGCAACTTTTGCGCCAACTATTTCCTGTTTTCTTGATCAAACAGCTTATACACCAATATTTTTCTTACAAGAAGGTCCGTTTGACTTATGGGCTCGCAGAGTGTCTGTATGTGCGAGTGAGCCTCGCGTTTAAGTTACGACTTTGCATCTATGTTTTGCAATATTTATCATTTAACATCAAAACTGACAATTTTATTTTGACGGTGTTAACTTGTTATAATATTAATGGTATGAAAGTATTAGTCGTCAATTATGAACAAAATTTCACATAAATTCACTCGTTAACCACATTATTAATTCCATTATACAGGAATTGAAATGGCATTATTCATAGACCACATTCAATAATTAAAAGTAATAAAACTGTCATGAACAATGAATGAAGGTAAATATTTATGAAAAATATCCGAAAGGAACGTAAAACTTTCAAGCAACGAGAACTTTTAATAATGGGGAAATGAATATACGACGAATGTTTCTTCGCCATTCATGACACGTAATATGAAGTCTTTGAATCTGCGAAACAATTATATTAACTTCAGTCGTTTTAATGAAACTAACCGCTAAATGTTGTACATTTCCAACGAATTGCTTACGTTTTTTACAGTTCGATTTTTTGTGGTGAAAGTCACCGTTTTTCGCCGCAGAGCTAACACATGTTTGCTATAACATTCTCTGTATTACGTAAGTAGTATATTAGGCGATATACGGATATACGGCCCACATACACTCAAAAGGCTATTCATAACTTCAATTCGAAAATCATGAGATCTCGGGTAGAGATCAGAAGAGGTTCACACCAGCATATAAGAGCTTAGAATTATCATGCAATAATAATAATAATAATAATAATAATAATAATAATAATAATAATAATAATAATAATAATGGTTTATTTTTCAACGAAAACATTAATTAAAATTAGTGCCCTCTGCCACTCCTCAAGCTTTACTCTGTTTCCAGCTCTTATCTCCCGCGACGTACGAAACGAGCGGTATATTCCTGAGCCCACGTCTTGCACCGAAGGTGTACCCGGAAGGTTTTCATAACACGTTATCAGTGCTTATTCTCTCGTCCCGCGGCGCGTATTTCCTGGTGAGGAAAGGGAACCTCTTTCGTATAATTCTTGAATATGGAGTTCTGTGTTTATATATTTCCACTTATTTATATTTTTAGTTACAAAATTTTTTAAAGTGAATTAAATAAATGTATTGAAAAACCTTTATAAATACCAAAATAGTAACTACAAATATTTAAATGTTGGTTTTAAAATAATTGGGGGGTCAATCTTTAGGGAGGGCTCTAATGACGTGCTTAATCTTCATGTGCATTAATCCACTCGTGAATAATGCATTGAAATCTTGTAGATATTTTTGGCAGTTGTTACCGGCACGCACAAATGCAAATGAATCAGCCACTACAAGAAGTTATTAAGAATACTATTGACAAGTTTAATTTTTGCTGATGGCTTAATTTGTAATTTACATGCCTAACGCACATATACGAGATGTATACAGAAAATAAGTTTCCCAGGTCGTCAACAAAAAGAAAACATATTTTTTACGGAAAATATTATTGTAACTGATACAGAACATGATCCACTGTTTTCTCACATAATTACCACCAGAACTGAGGCCTTGGTCATACCGTGGGATCAGCATTTGTATCTCTGAGTCATAAAATTGTGCCTTCTGAGATATGAATTACCAGTGTTCGACACCTATGCCAAGCGGCAGACATCTACGACATGAGAAATGTTGATCAATGTTGTGACAAATTTCTCAATTCTGGAGGTGTTAATGCGGAAAAATACTGCGACATATGTTTTGATTCTGCAACAATACTTGTGTCACTGAAATTGTGTTTTTTGTTGATGAATTTCAAAAACTTACGTCCTGAATGCGCCTCAAACGTAAATGCGGATGTGCAAATTCATATGAAATACATGCAAAAAATGTTTTTAAAAAAATGTTTGTTCCGAAATTGTGCATTTGCCATTGTCTACTGAAGAAATAATATTTGTATATAACTCGTTTCAAGTCAATTATTGTGCATCAAAATATTGTTTGCTATAACCTGACGTCTCCTCAGGTGCTTCAGATGTCAATCTAAAAAATCTTCAGGACATCGAGGAATTGAGATGTTCTATGGATGATAATGAGGTAGAAATAATCGAAGTGGAAGAACCTGGTGAACCTGTACCTACCCAGGATTACTGTTTACAGGTAAGGACTGAAAAATATTGTTGTTTTTTTCTTTTAATTCAGAGACTTCTATTCTAGTAAAATAAAACACTTATTTAAATACAAAACTCATGTTTGAATTTGAGTGGTAAATGTTCCATATAGCAGCATTCTTGGTAGCATTTGTTAGGGTCAAGCCAGAAAATTTATAGGTCGTAAACATCAAAAGTATAATAATATGCGAATGTGTAATCGTGGAAATTTGTTCCTATTTTTATATTATTTACCTTGTAAATATACAATGTAATTTACGAATACTTAAAATTATATTTTCTTTATTTTTATCCGTATTGTAAGGAACAGTCTTGGCATTCTGAGAATATTATCTAACATGAACTATTTTTTATTATATTAATTTTTGGTGATGACGGTAGTGTTATAGCATCATTTGGGTACGATATACAATTGACGGGACATACTTGTACGTACACGGAAAAGTATTGCTGACATGTGATATTCAGCAAACATTATTTCAATTATTTGATATCCCTTAAGATAAAGGAAGTTATCGACACAAAATAATTAATATCAATGTTTAGACTGGCCAACAATAATTTTTTCACAAGAAATCTAAGTAGTGAATCTAATGCATTTCATCATCATGCATTAACGTATGTAATCAGAATATGTTCTGACAATAATTCATTATCTTTAATACATCTGTCATAGGACCTCCTCTGAGGCAGCACTAGCTAGCCTCTAGCACTGGGGCAATATTTACTTCCTTTTAATTTAGGAGTTTATTGTGTGTGGTGCAGTATAGTGTTTTGTTTTGTTTATTTTACCGTGCCAAGGAAATTTTTCATAATGTCTCCTATTCGGTGTAAACTGATCTTCAAGTGTGAGGCGAAAATGACAATCTGTTTGTAAAAACGAGCAATAGACTTTACATTGGCTGTCCAATTGATGACCTTGGAATGAGCCATGTCCCGAATGTATTTTGGGTTTCGGGCTGCTCACTGGGTGAGAAAATAGCACAGAACTTGGCGTTTGCTATAAAAAATATTTAAAAAATCCATTTTTTAACGAAATATACTTATTTATATCAAATTGCCAAGTCATTCACAATGTTATTCATCATACCCATAGGCATGGGGAGAAAAATAGGGCAAAATTAAAAATGATGTTCAGTATATTTTTCTCATGGCATAAAAGTACAAAGTTTGTAATTGCTGTTTTACAATCCATCAATATTGAACTAACTTATTGATAAGTACAGAAAAAAATACATTTTAACATGTGTACTCTGATAACAATTTTTTGAAAAACAGGCAATTCTAATAACTAATCGTTACTAAATTACACTGCACAATACCGTGATGCATACTCTTGAGCCTGGAGGCAACACGTCATCTAGGCTTAGAGCTTTTTCAGATGTCTAAACTAATCCTCTGCCACTCTAAATCTATTGCTCCTTTCAGGTTTTCTTTAGGTGCACAATTGTGTTTATGCATTTGCTTCTTTAATGTTGTCTCTGTACGCTCAATCTGATTGAGATAAGAACTGTGAACCAGTGTTTTCTGTTGTTTGGGAATGTTCCTTATCAACCAATCTCTGTTGACGTTTGGAGTCGTTACCTTGTGAAAGCATGAAACCCCGACAATTTGGCACTCGTTTTCCGGCTTGGGGAATATCATTATAGATACGTTGGTTCATAATTCGTCAACTTGTCAACTGTGCAACAACGTGTATTTTGACTACTTCGTTAACCAGCGTAGAGCCGTGATATATTGTAGATGTTCTGTGGGCGTTGAATTAGCGATATTGTCTTACATGTTTACCTTCCTCCATAATTAGATCATGTTATCGGATTCGGAAAAGTTCATATGATTCATCACATTGTTATACTCTGTACCAAAACTCCTGTAACTTCTTCACATACTCAACACTGATTCTTTCTATACGGTTCTTTTTACAGAGTGTCTAAGGAGGAAACGTCGAAACTTCGAAAATAAACACTTAAGGTAATTTTTAGCTTGTTTTGTCTAATAAACTCCATGGATATTCTAAATGGCTGAGTCGTAATAAGCTCTCAAAAGTTGATTTGAAAAAAATATTTTCTTTGCAAAACTTTGCATTTTAGAAACTAATAAACACTTTAAAACATACAAATTGTTTATTATTTACAAAAAAATGTATATATTAGTTCAGAAAGAAAAATTAACTCATAAATAAAAAAGCACCTAATTTACACAATTCGACTGCTTCTTTTATTGTGTTACAGTGTTCATTTTTCTTTCTGAACAAATATATTCATATCTTTTGTAAATAATAAACAATTTACATTTCTTGGAGTGTTTATATGTTTATGAAATTCTTGCATAGAAAATATATTTTCAAGCCAACTTTTGAGTGCTTGTTGCGGTTTAGCCATTGGAAATATCCTAGAAGTTTACTAGACAAAACATCCTTAAAATTGTCTCAAGAGCTATTTTCGACGTTTTGACGTTTCCTCCCTGGACACCTTGCATTGCCAAATGGCCTTTGTGATACCCATATTTATGTAGAACCTGTCAGATGGTCTGAATGCACATTCAAACTATCACTTAGGATTAGGAAAGATTGTAATAATAAAAGTCGGAAACAACGAATGAGGAACACCTTACCTTATCAAAGAAGAACTAGTGGCGCTACAACACCACATGCTTTCTCGCATTGTTTCTCAATTTGTAACTCGAAAATTCAGAGAGTTCAACGAGAATGAAATCCACATCATTCTTTTAAGCGTCCCTTCTTCTATCTGTGGGGAAAAAAATTGAAGAAAAAATTTGAAGCCGTGTTTAGGAAAATGATTTTTATAAATTGTATTAATTTAAAGCAAAAATTACGCGAAAACGACTCGTTTATTACAGAACGTGTACCTTATCTTTTTGAAAGAGCTGAGTTTTTGAAACAGACTTTGTCTAAAACGAAAATCTCTATCTTCAATTTTGTAGTTTTGAAAAATTTGTTAAAAAAATAAAATTGCCTAGATATTTCGGGCACAATTACGCGAAAACTACTCGAAACCATTTATACTAAAGGTAATTTTACACTAAAGGTTGAGTCGGAGAAAACGCATTATAGTATTGCAGTCTCGAAGAGTGTGCGTACTCTTTATCTACATGTGAAATTTATAAGTAGGTCCCTTTCAAGGATTGGAACTCTCAGTAACGTTCGTTCTCGATAATGACAGTGCCGGAACTAGCATTCTCGGACATGGGAGTCTGGTCTCGTAGCCGAGAACGATCGAAACTGAATGTCTTTGTGTCTGGCTCTACTAAAGATATATTCACCACTAATAATTTCTTAGTCAAAGTCCTCTAATGAAACTTAAAAATATTTGCGTCCTTCAATCTACGTAAATAGTCGCCCAGCTAATTTTTAGAATACAATAATTCTCTGGTTTGCGGATGGGCCATTCTTACACTTTCAGTTGCTCATTGAACGTGCTATTCCACTACCTACATAATCTTATTGACGTTTTTATCTTTTACTTCTTCGTCTATACATCGTAACAAGAGAAAGTATTGAGACCGTGCAGGAAAACTGCGAATTTTGGACAGAAAAACAGAAAAAGGTCTGTCTTACTGCCGAGCCCTGGTAACGAAAAAGTGAATAAATCTTGAATACATCCAATATAGAGTAAATTACCTGTTAGAAGATGTTGTATTGCCCGAATCCATGATTTGTGGGTCCTTGATACCGAAAAATAAATTGGCGGCAAAACGTCTGTCCGTCTGTGGTCAACGCGAGCGCGGAAAGTATTCAACCGATTTTCTCACAATCGAAAGTCCCCAATCGATTTAAATTAATTCGAGGCCTTCTGAGTTTGAAAAGGATATTTTGATTTTGAGGGGTACTTTATATTACTCCTCAACAACATTTTCAAAATTTTCTCATAAATGGTTCAATTTTTTATTAAACTTTGTCCTCGTCTAGCGTAAAGGACGCTGGTGAAGGTCTCGTTTTTGCTAAATTTTCGAAAATTGAAAAAGTTCAAAATTTCTTCGGCGTCTTCCTACAACTACAACATAGAAGATGGAGATGTTTTCGTGAATGAAATCCATTGTTAAAAGGCATCTTGAAATAGGTCAAGTATACTTTTTCAAGCATATACATAGTTCGGCGTCATTTTACGTGAAACGTAAGCAATTTGTACTTTGATAAACCGTTTTTTTTCTGAGAAACGGCTCCAATTTTTTCTTTAAATGTTCTCCTCGTTTGTACATATGAACGGCAAAAATAGTTCTCGTCTCATTTTCAGCGAACTAGCAGGAAGTCTTATAGAGATGGCCGAGAAGTCGATTTTACATAAATGTCATTTTTACATTAATAATTAAAAAGTAGCGCTATGGCGATGAGAGGAGCTTCAAGCATATTTCGATTAATTATAAAATGTAACAGTTTATAATCATTAATATGGATGTCTACATGAATCTCATAACATAACAAGAATTCTGGTCTTTCTGGCATTTGATGCAGATAGTCACTATGAAACTTCTGAACTGTAGAAAACGAACTTCCATTCTGTTTTTACTGCCACAATTAAGTGAAATCTAGCGACGGAGAAGTCCATAATGAAACTCAACGAACGCTTAAATCCCACGCCAACCAAGGAAGGTAAGTTGGTATTGGTCGGCATCACAGTTAAACAAGACTGTGAGATTACTGTGGAATGGTCTTCAATTGTAACTTATTGGTGATCAAAGAGTAATGTATTTTTCTTAAGGGTCGTTTTCACGAATACTTTTCGTGTGACATCTAGTGTCGCGACACTCGACGACTTGCAAGGGCGTGACTGTTTTTAGTAAATAACAAGCATATTAAACATAACATTTTCAATTCAGCAACGATATTTATATATGCTTTTTATATGTTGTATATATTATATGCATAATACTGTATATGCAATATATTAATACATGCTGTAGAAAATGTCCTACATTACTGTGGTGTTACACGAAAGCTGAGGCAGGTATGGAAAAGAATCCAGCAATCCAATCACTGCGGCCGTTGCGTATGCACAAATATTTGGGATCCAGAAAAAGCCTGGTAATGGTTAGAAAACGAAATAAACAGTGCCTAGAGATCACATTCAACTACTGCCTTCAAAAAATCTTCAAAATAGGTCTTATTGCTAATACTGAAGCCATTAACTCCCGATGTATTTGGTTAATGACGTACTCTTTTGCGTATTTCATTGGCCCGAGACGAAATCGGATAATCTAAATGTTACGATTTACACAATGCTCACCAAATACATCGAGGTCCTATAAACCTCTTGTATTTCAAAATTTTGTGCAATATACAAGTGACAGCATTTAAAATACTTTCTACCTGAATCATCTAAAATGAGCAAAGCTATTTCCGCCAGTGATAAGAATACACTCCGCTTAACCTTGGGAATACAAAGAACAATCGGAATGGGGGAACAATTAATAACAGAATACAATCATGCAAATGTAAGCTTCAACAGTTTCTCTTTCCTTGGTAAATGCAAATCAAGATCAATTGCATCAAATGCATTGTAATTTGGATGGACATCTATTAGGAGAGATGGAGATATCTATCTATACCATTCAGAATCAGGTTGTTTACTACTAACAACTACAGAAATTTTTCAAAAAAATTATATATACAAGAGAAAGAATGTCACATCAAGCACTAGAAATAATGGTCCAAGTTATAACTCCACTCACAACCTTAGTAAACGCAGAAGGCCAAAACTGGTACCAACTAAAATAAGAATATCATTAACCATCAGCTATCTACCATCATGACCATGGCGATGAAATATGGTGTCTCAATGAAACCTTTGATAGAGTACACAACGGTCGGTGGTGGCCATTAATGCCTTACATGAAGCTCGAGTGACTACCCTAGAGATTCACTTTGTCCGTTATTCTCTTAGTTTGGAAGAAGTCCATATTCATTTAAATTGTGCAATAAATCATTCAATCCCATTATTTTTACCTAGTATTCCTGTCTATTAATCTGCGATTGTTGTCATGAAATGCATTTCAAAATGCATGAAATAAATTTGAAGATATGTTATTTTAATCCTTGATTTCACTACTCATTAAAATGAAGACAAATATATTAATATTTTTTCTGGAGGTCAACACGCTGCCTGCGGAATTTAGTATGAATGAATACCTCTGACTAATGACATTGTTGCTTGACGAAAGAAACGTACCAGTTGTCAGGCGCAATACAGACAGATGTCCTTGAAAAATCCAAATGCCTAGAAAAGTAGACGAAATATTTTCATAAATAGCACAAATTTTTCCACATGCCATTTTGCTTTAATATAGATTGGTGAAGAGAGAATGATTAAATTAATTTGTTTTTATTATTTTCAGGTAACAGAAGAGGATATAGCTTTTTCAATGAGCGAGCTAGAAAATTCTTTTATAGATGATCAACAGAATAGTAAAGAACATTTACTTAACATCTTAAGACAAGAAAGCCTAACAATTGTCTCCACATCTACAGGTAACTTTGAATTGCCAATGAGAAAACTCCCACTTTCTTTTTAATACATTTCCGCATTTCTCTCTATTTCTCAGTTAAACTTTCGCTACTCAAACGATTCTAAAGAAACATGTACTTTCAATGTATATATATCAAAGTTTGCAAGAGTAAGATATAAATTAAGGCCTAGAAGATTTGCGTATTTGCTCATTGCTAATATAACGCTCCTCAGCGTAAATTGGGAAGTATTCGTTCATGGAAAGAAAATGTCCCCGAAACAAATATCAAAGCTGATGTGAGTAGGGAGAGCCTACTGAGTCTTATGTAGCTGTATAGATCGGTTTCTACGATTCCATAAAATGCACAAGGTATATTTCAATACAGCACGTATTTGACTGACTTTTTTCTCCCCATTTGGAAGCTCTTTTTATGATCTATAAAATTTCATATCGATTGTTTTTTCCTTATACAAGAGTCGATTAAGTAGCAAATGTTTAATTATAATCACCTTGCATTTTTCAGATTTTCTGATTTAGTATTAGATTTTTAGTGCAGCATGCAACTTTTGTCGTAGCTTTGAATTTATTTAACGCGTAATTCGAACTTAAATAATAATGAGAGCAATATTATTAATACAAATACAAATATTAATAATATTGATAAAAATAGTAATAATAATACAAACTACGATTTAAATTCTAACATATAAACTCAAAAGTATGATATTTTATTATTAATATTGTTATTATTTCATTCAAAAAATATATTCTATTCTATTTCATTCATACTATTTATTTTACTCATCCGATGTGTAAAATACACTGCCTGACAAAAACGTGATGCTCCCAGAAGGAATGGTCCAATGTTATCCAATTTCGGTACAAATGCGTACCATTGATGTGTGAGTAAATGATTTGATTCACACCTATCTGTAACGTGTAGAACGCCCACCAGAGTGCATTCGTGATGTCAGCGCCCTGTCAGTGAGCAGGTGTGAGTCACACTGAAAAACGACTTTTACGTACAGCAAGAATTTCCTGCGATGCCACTTAGACGCGTTGGACAGCCTGTCCACCAATTGACTGCATTTGACAGAGGCCGCATTGGGGGACTCCATGAGGCTGGTCGGCCGAACAGTGCAATGGCGAGGCATTTTTTACGAGGGCCGGGGAAAATCTTCTACAGACACTGCGGAACTCGCACTCCGCAGCGTGTGGGATTTACAGTTAGCCTGTGCCTTACCCACTAAAAACCCCTCCCAGTCCTCCGGTTCCCTTCCCGCGGAACCACCGTCAGGCATCACGGGATGGGCAGATCGGCTTGTCACTCTATACCAACGGATGTCCCCTTCGCAGTCGTTCTTCTACCCGAAGATTCTTTAAAGCTTTTGCGGCGTAGCTGGCCACCGCACTCCAATTCTCCTGGGATATCAGCATCCTAGTGATGATGGTTTCAGGAGTTACTACCCGCGTGAGGAGTCGGTGGAGTTCTTCCCTTACCACAGCGAAGCGTCGATAGTCAAAGAATACGTGCTTCATATCCTCAACCAATGGGTAACAGGGTGGGTATGAGAAGTCATCCTCCAACCGGAAACGGATGTACCCACGCCCCGTTAACAACTGGGTCAAATAATGATGCACGTCTCCGTGTTTCTTTTGAGTCCACATCGTTACGTCTGGAATGAGACGAAATGACCATCTACCAGTGGATGACACATTCCATCGCCGTTGCCAGTGGACATTGTCACGTCCCTCCCTTCACGATGACACTCCTAATTGTAGCTCCCTCGCACTTACGCCTGTAGAGCCTGGCCCTTTCTTGTGTCATGAGGTCTATAGGGGGTATGACTAGCTATCACACACACACAGCGTCATACGATACCGTGCGAGACGCCGGGCCACCCTCAAGGCGGACCTTCTATACACTGTCTTTGCCCCGTGGGCGTACGACCGGATCCCAAAGGCATCAACACAAATGGGGGCTGCCTAGAGTAGAATAGAGTTCACCGCGCTAGACAGTAGCCTCCGGCTACTTTGCCTTGAACCCCCAATGTTAGGCATAATTTGTGCCAAAATTGCAAGCCATGTGGGTCATTCAGGTGTCACAGTGACCTGCTGTTGGAATCAATGGGACCATGAGAGCCCGCATGCACGTCGTCCAGGTGCGGCTCGACCGAGAAACACCACCCCGAGGGAGGACCGTCGTATGGTGCGCCAAGCAGTGCGGAATCCCATGAACCACGAACATGTACTGGCGACTCTACAACAACCTGTGGGTTCCTGCACAGTGGGTCGACGACTCGCACCCGCCGGATTGGGGTCCCACAACCCTTGCGTCGGTTGCCACTGACAGCAGAACACCGACGACGGCGTTTGGATTGGTGCCCGGGAGGCATGGACAGAAGACGAATGGCGTCTCAGCGTGTTCAGTGATGAGCCTCGCCATAACCTCCGATGACCATAGTGTTCAAGTGCGGCGGCGTGAAGGGCACAGGGCACATCATGCCCATATTGCGGAGGGTCACACAGGCGTAACCCCGGGCATCATGGTGAGGGGGTCCATCGGATACGCGTTCCATTCACCTCTAACAGTGCCTCGGCAGACTTTGACGACACAGAGACATGTCACAGACATTCTGAGTCCTCACGTCCCATCCACTTATGGCACAGCACCCTGAGACAGTGTTCCAACAAGATAACGCACGCCAACACACATCACTAATAAACTACATAGAGCATGTTGAGGTCCTCCCGTGGCCAGGTCGACGGTCCCCGGACTTCTCGGACAGAGCAAACTTTTACGACGTTTCATTATCATTGGCTCAGGAAGAAGCGTCACGACAGAGAAAATGCTCCTACAGCCATCGGTGAGAAAAAAGGAATTGCTGTTGCGCTCAATATGAAACTCGGATACTATGAAGTGAGCGCTCGCCAGCCAAATAATCTGACAGCAGATCACAGACTCCATAGGAAGACAATCTGCTCAGAATTGCTGGAGTGATTTCCTCTTGAGGGTGTTGCTTTTTTTCTCTACGATAATCGCAGGGGATGAAACGTGGTTCATCACTTTGAAAATAAACATCTGCCTCCTCGGCTTTTTATATACTCGAGAAAAAATCCTGATCCCGATGATTCAAGTACCGATGAATGCTCCATATGCGCTATCTAAGCGATTACCGGATGTCACGTAATATGCACAGTCTAACATATGCATAAACTACGACCATGATGAGAGGATTCGTAGGTCAAGTAGGAAAATTAAAGAAACAGTCTAGTACCAATTGAGGCAAGAATTCACCATATATTATTCTAACCAAAGTTGTACATAATTTTTAATCTGATTCTATTGTCTTTAATTTAAATTGACCAAACTTCAGTGTTTACTTTATCAATGAATATACGAGAAAAATACTGATATAAAACACACAATACCTATCAATGGCGTAGCTTCAGTTGGTGTCACCTGGGGCAAAACGTTTGGAATTACGTTTATTCTTTTCGAGCTTCTTGATTCTGGAACAACCACATTGGATTCTGTTCCTTATAACTGCGTACGCCGGTCTTTTCCTCCTGATGGACAGTGACAAAATGGTCGAATCTTTCTTTAGTTCAAGAGATGTAAAAGCTCGAAAATTTGCAATTGGCTGTTTCCTTTGAGGAGTAGAATTTTGCGTTAACTGCTCGTTGTGCAATGAAACGTTCTCATCCGTCTCGTGCTGAAACGGAGCAGTGGGTAGTAGCGCGAATCCAAAATTCCAGCGACAAGATGTAATCGCCTTAGCGAGCGTTTACACAACACTCTCTAGAATGGTGTCACCGCACTCACCATTGAAGAAAAGATCAAGGGTTTCGTCAGCTGGAAATGCATGATCACTGTCCATTGAGATATTGAAGTTTGTCATGTGGATGTATTTCCCCAATTGCACCACCATCAATTCAAATCCCTCCATCAAAACTCTAAAAATCTCAAATAGGCGTTTACATCGAGTTCGATCCCAGAATAATTGTGCGCAAAATTTGTTTTGCACATCCAACCACAAGTGTCGCTATACGAGTGCGCGCACAACAATGAGTTGGAGAGTGCTTTCCCATCCGCACTACAGTCAGGATTTAAAGAACTCCGATTTCCTTCTCTTTGGGCCAATTAAAGAAGACGTCGGTATAATCCATGGTGGGAACGGATGGTTACGTCACCGGGAAAAAATAATTGTATGACCAAAGTGTGCTGGCCCTTTTGCAACGATGGCCTCAGACTCTACACGTTTAGGGAGATAATATTGAAAAATGGAGTACGTATAAGAACCATGCATCGATACTGTGTGTAAATTTCAGGATTTTGAAATAAATAATGCCGGACGAAACGTTGCATATAATCTTCCATTATTAACACAGACATCATACCACATCAGCTCAGAAATAGAGTACATAAGTGTCCTTTGAACAACAGTGTTTTTTTAACATTCACTGAAAGGCATATGCTGCACAAAATTCATAATAATTATCATATAACACAATTTAAAAGGAGGAAAGTAAATACCAAGTGGATCAAAGTCTATTTCATTCATTTGGAATTATTTAATTTGATTTCTTCTTTTAAAACTAAGTCAAAATAAATTTGTCTCTTCAGAGCTTTAGGATATATTTATTCGACATAGTAACAGGGTTTTTTGACAATTTATCAAAACTAAGGTTTTGAAAAAATTGTATTATAGCAAAATTTATACATGGCATGTAATACTTACGTAACATACTGAAGGGGTTGGTGGGGTCTATAACATCGAAAAGTGAACTATGGATTTGTTTCCGGCTAGACATTGCTACCTTCAGATTGCCAAATATCTGACATAGTAAATGCACCGGTAAAACTCTAAAAAAAATGTGACATTGTACATAGTTAAATACAAGTAATACTTTGTGAAAAAATGGCTATTCCTCAAATCACAAAATGCAGGGTTACGCACCACTAAACAAGTCAACTTAACTCATCCTTGTAATGCGTCTTTTCTCTAGTGATGTATTCGATTTTCTATTGCACAAACGACCGTACATTTATATGATATTTATCCATACATTTTCTTAATAGATGCAGTCTAGTTTGGAATAAGTCTCCCCTGATTGCTTTACCACACCTGCCAATTTTATTTTATTTTGGAATACTTCAGCCCTTTCCCTACATGAAATTAATTTTACAATGAAAGGACAACAATTGCTGGCAGTTGTAGGGCATAATCTACGAATTGTATCAATATACTTTTGAAAAAGATTATCCCTTATTCGTTACAGCTTCAATCACTTTCTGGTGTGTGTTCTTGTTGTTTGACTTGATCTAAAACATCGAAGATATCGATCCACAGAAATCGAAACATCGAAATTCCAATGTGTTGACTTCCGGGCGCAGCTCCTCGATGACTCAGATATGATGCTTCAGCAAAAATTCGAGAGCTCGTTCCGTAGAGTAGTACTTGCTCCAAGTTTTTAGTTATGCAGGAAGCTACTTAACAAATGAGGTCGGTCGATCCGGGTAGTCGAGAGCGCTAAGTCAGTAGTGCTGTAGTGATCTTGGCCGAAGGATGGCGGGTTCAGGTCCCGCCTTGGGCATGGTTGTATTTGTGTTCGTCCTTTCACCCCTCATCATCACCATATCACTTTATTCAGTATACAGATAACTCTAACGTTAAATCAATAGTGTTTGATAATGTGTTATAGTCGTAGTTAATCCAACCTTAAATAAAAGAAAAAAATAGGTTCTCGAGAAGCATTATCTGAATTGATATGACGAGATAAAAATTACACGTAATGAATAGATTACAAAATGATGAGGAAAGGGTACACGTTTATGAAAATACGTTTTTACTTGAAAATTGGAAACAAAATTTTGGATTTTGGAGTCAAGATAAAACAAGGAAAAGAACAATGTTGCACTCTAGAGGAAAATCAAAACAAAAAGAGAAAAGATGAATTACACAAGCTTCAGCCAAAGCTATAAACATTTTCCTGAATCCACAGTAAGATTATTACAGGAACATAAAAGTAAATATTGCAATTTAGTGGTAATCGAAAAGTTAATTCAAATAAAATTACTTGCTTCGAAAGTATCTGAAACATGTTAACTACGAAATCGTCGCTCACCAGAGACTCGCTCAGAACATCTTTTGGCTACAGCACGATGTCATGTGACAAACGATAAGCCTTTTCATGAAAATTTCCGCAAGTTGAGCCATTTTTAAGGACCTCTTTTCTCGCCAACTACATACTTATATAATAAATTGTAACTGTAGTAAAAGTATTTCAACTCTTTGCCGCATCATTGCAATACTTTATTTTTACTACGTATGTACGAAATAGTCTAGAAAGGAAATAGTGGAGCTGCAACGGCACATAGTCTTTCATATTACTTGTAACGGCTACACAATGTCAGAATATTACTTCAATCTGCAAAAGTATTTCCAACCAGCACAAAACTTTTCCACGTTGGGATTTGAATCGAGGTTCTTAGATTTAGCATACCATTCACGTTATTCCTACACTACCAACATCACGGGTAAACTCGATATTTCTGAAGGTCTTAGAACATAACGTTGAACATTTGTATTTCTAATTTTAAAAAAAATTGAGATATTTTCATTGACGTTATTTTAATATCCACGTGTTCAAAAAGATTTGATTATTATTGAACAGATTGAACAAAATTACGCCAAATCTTCGTATATTCAAAATGATAGTTGTAAACAAATATTTAACTTTTGCACTTTTCGAAAATTAAGATAATTCAACGAAAATAAAATCGCGCCAGTTTTCCCCACAGACTTAAGAGGGTATTTCACTTCATCTGCTATTAAGATGCCAAGAGCACATTTGTCGATTGATTAAGGACTTTGTTGATCCGTATTTTATCCATTATTTTTATATATTGTTCATTAAGTAGTTTGTCTCCATGAGTTTTTGTCCCATATTTCATGAAGTACTGCATCAGCAGTTCATTGGCAGCATTATTCGGCACGTCTTCTATAGTTTTCTTCAGAATCATTATTCTCATAATTCCCCTATTCCGAATCTATGGGTCAGATGTTATGACCAGCCTCAGAAGCGGGACATCATGACCAACCACATGTTTTCACATTCTATCTATTGTATTGTGTTACGAGGCTTCAAATTCTCTGATACCTATTCCTTGATTTTGCGTGGCTCATAAACTCTATATCCATGAGCTTCCGGGGGGGGGGGGCAACATGATTAATCGTAAGCACTTTTCTGTTTTTCCGTCCATGGCTCAAATTTCTTGCTCAGTCCAGGCGAAGGTGTACTCGTCTACTGGCAGCGCCAAACTCTCTAGTCATGGAATTGGATTCCTCAAGTTTAGAGCGGACTGCATTAAGAATATTACTCTCTTGCTTTAAATTACAATAGAACCTCCCTACACAATGCTGTCAATAACATAAGTGGGTAATAATTGAATATTTTAATGTATAATCTTACAATCTCAATAGCTCCGTAAATAATGTATCCGGAAAGACTAAATGATATCTGTTCCAAAGGTATGTTAAATATATTTTTTATTAAATAAAATATTATATCGGTCGCAATATAATTACAATTTATTTCAATCTTATTTAATTGATTGCTGAGTTGCAATTACTCTCTATAACAACATTGTAAACAGTTGACATTTACAACTATTAGACGATTTAATTGATCAATTAATAATTGATTATATTGTTTATTGTGTTAATTTTCATAATTCACCAATCAGTTAGTTGTAAACCTTGTACACGTATTAAGTTAACATACTGTATTCAAGCTTGCTAGTCTCGACATTAGAGGATCAAGAGCCACGAAATGCAGGAACTTATCTTCTGAAATGCTGAGACTTTACGTCTAATGGCCTTGTTCAATATAAATTCTTGATATAATAATTAATCAAAATTTTATGAATGATGAGGCACGTATTAAATGTATTTTAACTGAGAAAAATAATAAAAGGTCATTCTACATGACATATGTCTGATTGACAGAAATTCAGTTGTCTCCTATGCAAGACAGAGATAGTTCGCTCGTACTTCCTGGACAACGGCCAGAAGAGCGCTAACGTACTAAATCAGAGACTGATAGCGAACCCAACCGCTCCAGTCGACGAACAGAGTCGAACATCTTCAAATAAAATTCAAATGCAGATGGGGCTATCCTGTCCAATCAACAAAAAATCAGAGATCACTGATTAGCTCACCTACGAGATAAGCCCAGTGATAGACAAGAGCGTGAGGCAACACTTGTGAGTCATCAGATGCCAAGCAGAGCGCCAGTTCGACGCTCTTTGGTATCAAAATGATTTCATATACATTGATATGGCTGCAATATCTTGAATGTCATTAATAGGAAATGTACATTCCTAGGATCTTTTTCGATTGTCAGGGGGTTGTGCAACCGAACAACCTAAGCACGAGACGCCACTGCTTCAGAAGACGTCTACGGAAGTTAAAAAAAACTCATTTAAAATCTTTGGCTGTCTTAATATAGATAATAGAGATTATTAATAATGTTAATTAGTCTATGCATAAAATAGTAGTACAATATTAATGCTTGATTAGAATTATAGATATGATTATTAGTATAGTGCCTTGTTATAGCTTGTCATCATTACAATTATACAATTATTATATTCTCCGAAACTCCCCAATGGCGAAATTGATTCCGCATGTAACATTTATATGTAATTATTCATTTTCATTCTAGATATAGAATTCTTTGTATTCATTGTAGAAGGAGTTTCAGAGAACTGTAGGAAATAGTTTTGGAATAAATTTATAGCGTGTTCCTAGTAATGTATGAATCTCGTAATGCACTTAATTCCTAAACAGAAACGTCAAGTTTTTCAATTTATAAGTGATGTTTTGCATGCCTTTTGCCTACAGTATGTACATATTTCTACTAATACTACAAGAAACAAGCATAACTTCGACAATATGGAGACTATTGTACTTGCATCCCTTTCTACATTCTCGCCTTACTGCGATGCAGTAAAGAGAAAGTATTGTAATGCCAGTGCACACATCTTTCTTTTTTTTTGTTTATTTTGTTTTTCCCGCTGGAAAACTCCTTTGGTATAAAAAATGTGTATAACTCTTATTGTTATGTTTAGTAAATTACTTTCCCTAACACGTTGTTTAATTAGAATCCACATTACATCCATGATACCGAAAAAATTGATTGTCGCAAAAAGTTTGTCTTAATGTAGTCAATACTAGCGCCTAAACCGTTTCGATGACTTTCTCCAAAATAGATATTTCCCAATTGATCCAATCAAAATCAAGACCCTGCGAGGCTGAAGCGGAAAATTAAAATTTTCGGAAGTACATCAAATGAAGCCTTGACAACATTCTCACATTTTTCTCGAAGATGACTGCAAATGTTTTGATTGAACTTTGCCCTCGGATAGCGTAAAGGACACTTAAAAATGGCACCGGTCACATTCTCCAAGTTCAATTTTTCCATTCTTCCCTTATCCCCTCTCCTTTTATCTTCAAAGACAAATATTGAAATAAGGTCACGTTCAGTTTTCGAAAATAATAGTACTTTTCGCGTGAAATATAGGCAATTTTTAAACAATTATTTTTTTCAAAAGCTGGTCTTTTCCCTCGGGTAAAAGTAATGGTGCTGATGACATTTGTGGCTAACACTATTTTCGAAAATTGCAAAAATAGAACATTGCAAATGTACAATTTTGATTGTAGAGATATCCTCCTAAAGATTCTGTTCTAAAAATTAGTTTTTTACAGAAGTCCATGTACAAAAATTTTGAAAAAGTTGTTTCCACGTACTTTTTGCTTGGCGTTAATGCAATTTATATTTATCTCAAAAACAGCTCAGAACACTTGTTTAGTGGGCACATGATACCAAAGCATTTTCCTTACTCCTATATGAATTCCAAGATCGATTTGGCGGATGTCACGGTCCTTCGAATTTGAAGGGAATATTTTAATTTTAGGGGGAACAACAACACTTCCGAAATTTTCTGAAAAACGCCTTCAATTTTTTCTTTAAACATGTACTCGAATGTTTGCTTAATAAAATGGCATCAAATTTTCATTCAAACATCTAAGTTTCAGAATACTTAGGTTTAGCTAAATTTCAACTTTGTCTTCACAAGTCGGAAGGGTTGCTGCGCCAAGTCAGTTGCCTGGTGTGTGAGATTTATAGCTTGCTAAGCCTAAGAATCTGGTTCGTATCCCAGTCCGTGCATCTATTTTTTGTAGATAGAAAACACTTTGACTGGTTCAAATATTATTATAATATTATTTAATTGTTGGAAATAATGCGAGTACGGATGTTCTTTTAAAGCACGTTAGCACACTGAAGGAAAATTGTAAGTTACTCTACAAAAGCGCGAAATTGGTCATTCGCACACTAGTCGAAAGCGACTGAAGACGAATGCGCGAATCACCTTGCACACACTATTTTTAACACCCCGTACGCGTAAGTTGTTTCTCGAACACTTCTTAATATTTCGCACACGAGTAGTGCAAACTGAAAACAATAGCTGTTTCCCAAATGCAAAACAAGCACGGGAAACCGAGTTGAAAACCAACAACTTATATTTTATTCGGGTTATAGGTAATATTTCTTACGAAACATCTGTAACACTTAATTTTTCATCTGCCTACGTTCTGCTCACGCCACAAGCTTGCATTGAACATAGATGCCTCATTAGATGCAGCAATGTTTAAAAGTTTCAACCGTTGTACACATATCTCGTCTTGTTTTCCAAACTTTATATGGGGAATGGGAAAAACAATTTGTGGACATCCTCCGAATTACCCCACAAAATACTCACCTTGGTTTCATCACAAAATATTATTTTCCAGTTTCTGAGCGCTAGTTCACCTGCGTAAGACGGACATTTTAAAACAGAAAATTACAGGTCATTCCAATGTTACAAACTTATATAGGGGTCGAAAGTTAGTACTTTTGCCAATGAAAATACAATGGGAAATTGCAATAACAAAATTATACGTGTGACATTTGCCTCGGATTTTAGAAATATGAAATCTCGTCGACTACCTCAAAACGTGTTCTACCGAACAACACTAATTGCGAAACTCGAAAACACTTTGTCTCTCACAAGCCTTATGTATTCTGCTCGTTCAATTTATTTTAAGAAACCTCTTTGAATTTACCTCGTGAAAAACTTATGTTTAAACCATTCTTAAACTTCTTAGTTAAGCTGCTACAACGAACGAATTATTAATATTCGCCAACCAATTGGGACCTCTAGCGTCATTTTTCCATCTATCTTCGTTTATGTAAGAAGTTATTGTCTCATCATTTAGGACTTTTATTACTATAACCTTTCTCATTCCTGATGATGGTTTCGTCTTTCGATGCATATGGGATGTTTACAAAAAATTCAAGTTCGTCGCCGAGCTTATCACTTCGTGGAAACAAAGTGGGGACAAAATGGGGACATTTGCGGGGATAAAATTGAGACAAGAGTGACAAAAGCTGGAAATGGGGTAAAATGGACAAATGGGGACAAATGGAACAAAGGAATAAATGAGACAACGGGACAAAAGAACAAAGGAATCAAGGGGACAAAGGGACAAAATAAGACAATAGGGACAAAGGTAACGAGGGATAACAGAGACAAACTAACAAATGGGTCAAGGAGGCCAAGGGACAAGATGAGACAAAGAGACAAGATGGGCAATGAACAAAATGGGACAATGGGAACAAAGTGGGACAATGGAGTGAAAAGAACAAAATGGGACAAGGGGGAAAAGAACAAAATTGTACAAGGAGACAAAATGGGAAAAGGGAACAGATGACAAAAGGACACAATAAGACAAGGGAGACAAACGGACAATGGGGACAAAGGGAATAAAATCTGCGATCAATCCTCCAAATCACCTTCAAATGGGAAAAGGAGGACAAGAGGGCCGAAATGAGACAAAAGGAATTTCGCAGCTTCAAATGACATTACATTCAGTGTAAAGTTAAAAAATGATTAACTTTAATACATCTGTAGCAAAACAATTATAAAAATAAAATGTGTTTACATTTATTCCCAAAAATTTTGTTTTGTGGCAACGACATTTTTATCTGAAATTTTATGAGCCCTTTTAAAATGTAAACCCAAAAGTCCGCTAAAGTATTTTAATGGACTCTCGAGCATTTTAACCGCTCGTGTTTATTGACAAAAATAAAAAAACATTTTATTTAACATAATTTCAAAAAATAATCTTTAAGAAAAGGTTGCATAAAGACAAATCTCTGGCTTCAATTTTGAAAGTGTTGAACAGGTTCGAAAAAAGTTGAACATTCCATTTTTTGACATTTTAGAGGTATGAATGAAAATCGGATCTTTACTATATTTATAAAGGCCCTTTCGTCTATTCCAGTACAGCATTTAAAAAAATTAAATCATTTTTGAGAAAATGTCGTAGGGGGCCCTGCACCCCCAAATACCCCTCACAGAAACCTACAAATTAAATTTGCAGGGCATTGATTTCGGCCAGATCAATAGAGCAATATCCATATTAGAGAAAATCCTACGTATGTTTGAGGCGCTAGTGTTATTCACAGACAAACGATGGACTCTATAAAACAACTTTCTGGAATCAGAAAACTTCAAAACTATATTTTTCTTCAAAATCTCGAAATATATTGTTGTAATATTACATAACTTTCTCTATACTGGGTTTGTGTACAAGAAAGTGAAAATAAGTAGCAATACGGAAATGTATTACTTTTCCAACTTGAAAACTTATTTCCTTTTCATAAACAAAATATTCTTAAACGTGAAAACATTTAATTTAAGCAATGCATCAAATCATTTAATTAATGTTTCCTTTGTGATTTTAGATTCGTTTTGACAATCAAATCGTAGTACCGCTGCTTTCTCAGTTTCGAAGCTGTTCCAGACAGTCCCCTGTCCTTTTAGTAAAATAATATATTGTAACAGAGTTAACCCTCGACAGGGTGCATGCAAATCTCTTTCACTCACGTGACAACACGGCTACAATCATGCGGCACGCGCACCGCCTATATCGGATTTGAGAAAAAAATATTTTTCTTAATTGTTACTTTTGAGCTACGGCGTACAAAGTTGTTATACAACAAAATAAAGATAAATTTAATTGCAGAAAAACTCAGTTTAAATAAGTATTCTGAAATGTGAAGCGTAACAGAACGAAATTATGCAGTTATTTAAAAACTAAAACCATCCGTTACGGTTCCAACCGTAACTTAAAAAAAATAATGGTTTCAGTCTCAATTTTGAAACGATTTTAATAGTGTCAGTTTCAGTTTAATACCTTTATTTGTAGAGAAATGATAACAGTAATGTCCATGTATGGCACAACGATTTTCCTTTGGTAGATCAACCATATATTTCTTAAAGAATATCCTTTGAAAATCTTAAAAGTTGTTGCTGTAGTTATGGCTGAACATTTGTAAAGATGACATTTTTAATAGTTGAACTAGAACAACAAAATTATTTAAAATTAAAATTTTGTGTTGAATTACTTTCAAACTGGTAAAATAGTGTTTTTCTGAACCAATTCAACTTTATGTTCTTTCGGAATGACTTAACTCGTGCAATCTCTATTTTTCAGATTCTCTTTCGTCGGCCACAGATCTGGATCATTCTCTTCCCGGCCAACATCAAGGGATAACAATGCATTCAAATGACAATACTGGGCCGAGATCTCTGTTCAATTTACATAAACTTTCTGATGACTACGTAAGCCTCACAGATTTAGACTTGTATGCGTCTGCTGTGAAAAAGAAACACGAATCTGAAAATGATTTACAGTACTTAGTCTCATCCGACTCTCACTTTTGTGAATTGGCAAAGCTTCATGACTTATACAGGCATAAAATGGTCGGAAGTAGTAGTACTTTGGTAGCTGACGCGTCACATCAGTCAACTCAATACCATCCTTCGTCAAGATGTCAATATTTTTCGCTTTCCGATATGCTGCACGGCTTTAAATTTAAGGACCATCCAAATACTTGTATTGGTCTTCTTGGTAACAATAGTTTGTTCATGGAACCGACATGTGTTAACTATGTATCAAGGGAACAATTTAAAATGTGTGACAACTGTAAAAAGAGATTTACACAAAGTGCAAAAAGTAGTCCTTGGTATCCATATGTTTTGCATAAAAATAAAAAAGATTTGCACAGACTTTCCTTGAGTCATGATAATCCTTATCAGTTTCACAAAAATATTTCAATCGATACATGTAATATTTCTTCACTGCTACATTCCGATCGTTCTTGTAACCTCCATTCAAAAGAAGAAATAAGAAAGGGAGGATCTATGTCTGATTATCGCGTCGGTGATAATGAAGCTTGTCATGAAACTGCAAGAACGTTGAGAGGAAGTCAACAAGAAAACGAGACGCCTTCACTGCTGTTGTTCCCTCCCCTCTCCGCGCCGGTTTCACCACGACTTCATCGCAAGGTGTTTAGCAAAACATGTGCAAAATTGAAAGATGGATCGATATGTGGAGAGGAATTTGACAGTATTCACGACTCACCAAGTTCTAGACCTGCCAAAGAAAGTTTTCTCTCGCAATGGTTCGCAGGGAAGCCAAAGGCAGCTTGTGGGAGTTCGGGTTATGAAAGTGCAATCAGAGATAGTTCAAGCTCAAGTTTCGGATCTAGTCAAGACTCAGACCACGGATCTCAGCCTGAGTTTTACGATTCAGGGAAACTGGAAACATCTCCTGGAACAAGTAGAAGAACTAACCTCTGCTCCCGATCAAACAAAGGTGAGAAAAATATAAAAAAGATTTTAAATTGATCACATTGATAGCGATAATTCCTTTTCCCAAAATATTGAGTTCGTGGTGAATGGCTGCACGACTGATCATTAGATAATACCCTAACAATATCCACTTTGTCAGAGGAATGTGCAATTGTCCTAAATATGAAAACATGTGAGAGGCATTCAGGGACTTAAGATAGACTTGATTTTAACAACTGAAATATACATACTACTAAGGGTGTAACGTTTGGGCCCGCAAGCCCCACAATGCGGGCGGGCCCTCGTCAAATAAGGCCTCTTTTTAGGGGATATTTTTTATTATTTAAAACTACTTTACTACTCATGTTTTCTATACAATTTTATAAAGGGGGCCATGCTAAACGTTTTGCGGGCGGGCCTGCACTCATTTCGTTATGCAACTGTAATACTGATACTTGAATATAATACTTGAAATAATAATTACGAAAAATATAAGATCCATATGCATAATTCCACTTATAAATGATTTTTATACGAGTATAAATAGCAATGTACATTTCATATATGTATAATCCATATTTATGTACACACGTAGAATTTTCTCCCCTTTCATTCAAATTCTCCAATCAAGAACTCATCATTCTAATGCCACCACTTAAATAAAACTATTAGTCCTTTGATCAGTCTTCTTATTTGGCATTTATATTTCATATTTATGCCTTACTTTTTTAAAGCCCATCGCTCTTTTTGGAGGGAGAAAAAGAAAAGACAGTACGTGTCAGTCTTTAAAGAGTATCACCACGAATGTGTTGTAATTTTTGTTTTTATTTTCTTGTCGCCAATTCTTATCTAATTACCATATTATCACAATTCATGCCTATGCTTTTGCGTATGCCTATGTCAAATACGTTTCATCCCATTTCTTAATCAGTAAAAGTTTCTTGTTTTTACTTCTGAAATTTCTCGAATTACATTTAACACGTATCTCAAAGTTCCATTTCAGTAATTACATATTATTAGACAACAAAAATTTCTATTTGTAACTAATTCTGCCGAGAATATGGAGAATAGGTAAATTCAATCTGGATTTTAAGAAACTGCTTCAACATGTATTTTAAAAATTATTTATTTTCATTCAAGTAAGGGGGAAAGATAATAAATACCGTTAAAAAATATCAGAATTTTTGCAAAAGTTGTTTGGATCTGCATGAGAAGCAAATACTTAGCATGTGTGACTCCCAAGACAACATACATCAAATTTTAGGTATCTAATGTTTCATACCATCTTTGGTTCCCATCTTTGACGAGACGTCTTTTATTGTACTTTCGCTACAGTTCATTTTCGATACATTTTCTAACTATATTCTCAGAGGGTCTCTGAGAATATCTAATGGCCCTCTGGAGGGAATCTAATGGCCCTCTGGAGGGTGAATGTTCCTATTGGATGAGTAAACGTCCTGGCAAGAACAGTCTGGCAGTGGCGGCTTCTAAATTGAAGTCGTGGTGAAGTGCTATTTCCTATATGAATCTTTCACAACTTTTAGTTACTCTCATATGCATATCTTTTTATATCATTATTCCAGTCAATTCCGGAAGGCGGACCGTTTCATAAAGTTTTTATAATTATACAACACCTATTTCTTGGGTGAATGAAGGCTAATAAAAACAATAATAATAATAATAATAATAATAATAATAATAATAATAATAATAATAATAATAATAAAATAATAATAATATGATAGAAATACATTTATCAAAAATTCAAATATATGAATATTTTACAAATGTTTTTTCTCGTTACCTGCCGTATTGTAAGAAAGCTCTTGAGTGCAGTACGTAATTGAATATGACAATATGTCAGGTTCAAACATTCTGTATATTCAAGCAAACAGAAAACCAGCAAACCCTGCGTGGAAAAACATGGTGATAATAATATTAATAATAACAATAGTAATTTTAGTGTGATAGTAATGACAATAAAGGTAATAACAGGAGGAGGAGAAACGTGCGAAAGTGAACATAATCAGTGTCAGGATTAAAGACACAAGAATTATTTGGATTAAGATACTGTAAATCAAGCTCTGGAACCTGTATTGTCCTGCAAATACCTTGGTACAGGAAAAATACGAATGATCTTGGGTGACGCCGCGTCGAAGGCAGTGTTGCCTGCGTTTCGACCAGGGATGTCTTTCTCTTGGCTGAAGTGTACTAGGCTGGTGGGGGCGCTCAGGTTTGTACACTGCGGTAGGCCGGGCGCTGATTGCCTGGATGTCCGGAGGGACCGGGCAATGGCGGCAGGAAGCAATCGGGTAGGGCGGACAAACCGAACACCAAGTGCAGAGCCCCTGTGACGGCCCTGCGCGATTGTTAAACTCGCAATTGATCCATCAAATTAGGTTTTTCAGAAGCAACGAAAAACTTATTGCAGACAAGTTATCGTCTTTTCAAACGATGGAATATGCTGTACTGCTGAAGTATTGTTACAATAGTCCACGTACACTGCTATCCAGTTAGCTACTTATAATTGTGACGCTATTTCAGGTTAAAAGTTGGACATGTTTGCTTTTGTCCGAATCACCTGCGGACATGTTTGCTATTGCATAAAATGGGGCTACATTTATAATTATCACATTTCATTGGTATAAATTACTTGACAGCAGTTTACATGCAAATATTTTATTTTTCCAAACAGACGTAACTACTATAACAATTTCTGTAGCTCATGTAACAACTTTTTGACACTAAAGAAATTACAAAGAACTAAAATGATATTAAAACCTATACAGCCATGATAATCATCTGAACAATTACAATTATCTTTACAGTTCTTGGCTATCCATTACAGTTTGATTTTCAGCTATTGGTTCATCAAGAACATGGGAATACCGTTCCAGACCAAGAGTATCTGAAGAATTTTCTCTATTTATCTCCTACAAGTTCAGTCAATAGACCTGCTACATTAGATCTCTGCTGAGGGCGACCATTATACCATGCTTGTTAATGAAAACCCCGTTTCCAAACGGTCGAAGCGGGAACTTAATCAAATCAAAAATATTGCTGTGGTATAACTTTCACTGTATGAATCTTCTTCCCCTCCATTGTTTTCTGAGTAATCATGTGCTTCACATTTCTGATGTTCTGTACGTTTTGCACAGTTTACTACTCAAAGACAACTCAACAGACGTTTACTACTCAAAGTCGTTGTGTTCATGAGATTCCAATCTTCTAATAACTAAAGTAGGACGCTGTTGTAAAGGCTTCACAGATTGAATGAACAACGCGACAAGAGCAGTCACATGATTGTCAATCTTGACATCTTATTGGTTACACCCACATGTTCTTTATTGCTTGCAACAACGCTGTGGACACATTGGATTTTACCTGAATCTCGTATGTTTACAAATAAAATTATTAGTAATACATTTGCTTTTGCACATCAGGACAAATACACCTGACGGCCAGTATTACTGCAATGGTAACTCTTCTTTTTTGTGGATGGACATGTTTGTGTTTGCATGATCGCTCCTCCACTGAGACCAGTTGGTGAAATGTAAAATGTAGCCGTCATAGGGGCTCTTAACTCCTAAAGGCTTTTCGAACAGTTTCGAACTGTCTCATAAACTCAACTGAAAGTATA
This sequence comes from Gryllus bimaculatus, assembly GCA_017312745.1. NCBI lineage: Eukaryota > Metazoa > Arthropoda > Insecta > Orthoptera > Gryllidae > Gryllus > Gryllus bimaculatus. Next base: position 2,035,531 of record BOPP01000152.1, read on the forward strand.
CCGGGAGGTCTAGGGTCGAGTCCCGGCTGGGGTAGTCAACAGGCGAACATGATTTATAACAATATCTTATTACCTGGTCACATTTGTTTCATCATCATCATCATCATCATCATCATCATTATTATTATTATTATTATTATTATTATTATTATTATTATCCGTTTTCCGTGCATCTTCACTGATGGTGGATTCCCAAAACAATCCAAAAAAAAACAGTGGTTTGTACTTAAAGTGGAACAAGAACATGTTTTCTCTCTATCCGTCAATTCAGGCTTAAGAATTTACGGCATATATTCGCTGTTCCCAATAATGCAGATTTCTGAATGGTTCGCAGAAGTTTCTCAGTCAGCAATAATTTCTTTGCGGTGTCTTAGAGTTCCTTGGTGACCAAGTCATTTGCTAGCACCAACACTGGAAGCACTTCTACGGCACGCAATCCATACATTTCCTTCAATTCTACCAGTGATTGGTATTTCCTCTTCTTCTCAACAACAGTTGTTACAAGCTTGTCACCTGTAAGGACAGTAGCATCAATGATGTATTTTTTAGATATTTTAATAAACAGAACAATATATACTCAATTGCTTCCTCTGTTCGATCAGTGATGATTACACTATCCCATAGAATTCGAGCTCAATTATTGCTGATTACTTGCTCTTGTTTGCATTTGTAATAAGGTTGGTCACTCTCTATGAGGTCGTATCTTTTGACAAGGGCCTGGTAAAATACTTAAGCGACACAGATGTGCCTCTTAAGATATTCTGTTTGAGTCAATGCGGGGCATTCACAGCCAAGATGCTGGAATTACTCGTTGGTAGATTTACATAGGCAACATCAACTATCAATTTGCTGACCCATAATGCATTTTTTAATGCTCTAGTTTTAACAACATTGTCTTGAATGGAGAAAAAGGCATTCTTCAGTCTCACCAAACATACCCCCAGTTCGAAGCTACTCCAGAGAGCATTACTTATCAACATTCTCCAATGTTAAGGTTACAAAAACGTATAATGAAGTTATTTTCCTCGCCAGGCATTCATGCGGTCTTGATACTTCAAGTAATGACAATCGTAGCTTAATTGTGCCAGATATAAGGGGGTTATCGTCTTATTCTGACTCCAGACAGCCCTGTGAATAGAGGAGTTAATGGACAGAAAGTACTGACGTAGCTTTTTTTCTTGCTGTTGGTGTAAGTCTCCAATTTAGGTAGTCCACTTCCTTCGCTAATTCGAGTTAAGTACAGCCTGTCCACTGAGCTCTGAGGAGATGAAGTCGATGCCTCGTAAACTTAGTCCTAATTTTCCTGTCAAAGGTCTTTTAGGATATTTCTGTCCATATTATTAAACGAAATATGTAAGTTGCTATGAGGGTAGCCAGTGCATTAATATCAAATATTTTGCTTTGTGAACTGATCTGTATATTGAAGACTTCATTCACTTTGGATTGCACATTTTGTACAATCTTGTTCCCAATGTCTGAATCGAAAATTCCAAACAACTGTAGCATTTCAAGATATTTGTAGGAGTCTTCGGTGCCGAGATTTTTAATACATTTGCAAACTTTGTTCCTCGTTTTGGACTTGAACTTTGGGTTCCATGCGTTCTGCCAGTCATCAAGTACTTTGGAAATAGGAGTTAATCACGAATGCGTGGCAGTGAGGAGTTGTACCTTACATTTTGGATACCATTCGGGCTTAACGACTTCCTGCACTGCCATTGTGATGTCAGCGAGGGAAATTGCAAAGGGAGGGATCTCGTCGATGTTGCGACAAGCTTCTCTTTCCTCGTGCAACCAGTGCGCGTCTTCGTCGTGTTGCTTTGGTTTAGCCCAGATTTCAGTTCAATGCTGAACCATGGGTTCGCTGCTCGAAGATTGGCCTTCTTGGTCATTATTGCCATTCTGCAGCTCTTTAAAATCATTTTTCTGATAGAAAGCGAAGTTCTTGTTGCTCTGTCGAAGTTGGAAGCCCACTGATGTTGGCGTCTCTTTACTGCTTCATCAAAAGGGCGAATTGTCATCCCGATTGCAGCCATTAGCCGTTTCAGACGTTCATCGTTTTCTTTAAATCTCATATCCAGATTTTTAAGATTCATTCGCAATTTCATTCTTTTGACAATTGATCTTGTCCCATTTTCACTTTCTTGGATACTTTTCCTTTCCCTACGATTTACGCTGACGGATTACAGATTTCCTTCCTGGATTTGTTAATTTTGTAAATGATTATTTTCTCCCACGTTGGATTGAATATTTTTTAATACCGGTGTCCTTACGTGTTCTGTCATTTTCTGTAATTTTTCTATCCAAAACAGTACAAAATGTTAAAGTGGAACAGTCTACTGCGTCTGACAGATCTTCCAATGAAATAACTTGCGTTATTGTATTTTCAACTATGACATACATTACATTACAAGTTGACTAAAACTTCGCACTTCCAATGACCTTACGTATACAAGTTTGTTTCTGCAACGGGACACCTTTTTGAATAATACGATATTTATAGTAGCTTTGCTGTAGTTCATTGGTGAGGTGTTGACTCGCTTGATTTTCAGCTACATGTTCCCTTTCAAGAACTTCTTCTTATGAGTGTTCCTCGCTATGGATCGAAGTGTTTGGTGGTGTGTTCTTTTGCAATTGCTTAGCTACCTATTGTGTAAGTCTATGCAATTAGGCATCTAAGAATACGTGTCGCCTATGAATGTAATTTAAATGACTGCAAACCCGTTGTTCATTCAATGTGCAGTCTGGATACATTATTTTCCATTCCGCATGCATCCTTACTCTAAAAGGTTCATACTCCTGTTTGTGTTAATATAGTTTGCACTATTAAGGAGATGTTCATCTCTTTCGTCTGTATCATGCGTTGGCTAGTTTGCCTTGAAATGGCAGAGGACTCAAAATGACGACCTAAAGCCACCCCGGTCTTCAGTAGATGAAGCTGCTGTCTGTGCGGTAGACATAAATGGTGGCGCCGCGACTAGATTGCATATCTGCACTAGGTTTACCATCATCTACTGGTACCGGTAACGCATTTTACATAGTTGGCCTTAAGCCAGAACTTACTGCGCAGTCTTGCGAGGGCCTATCGCCAGCGACTGTATTCCTTAAAACCCGGTTCATAACAATCGTCTATGGTTTTACGGTAATAAATACTAGTCTAAGAAATTGGCATTTATGGCTTGGGTCCGCGTGTCGGCCAGATACGAAGTCAAATCCCCTCCTGCAGTCCAACTGCAACCTTATTCATTGAAACTAAGAATGCCGCTGTTGGCCACCTGAGTGGTTCTTCCACATCCTACCTAGGTACAGATCCAGGTGGGTGATCTACATCATCCTGATAGACCTTTCCCAGGGTTATCTCTAGTAGCCCTATCAAGACCTCCTTCTCTCATCAGTTGGCCGGGCTGATTCCAGATGATTTTCTAACTTATATTTTGCAAAATATAGATAAATCCCATAACAGTCCATTTCCTCCAATCCGTCATGATGAAATTAAACCTCACAATTCATATCACCTCAAACCAGGTGCGGATCCGGGGGAGGGGGAATGAGGGACCCCCCAAAAAATTACAAATTATTAATTTTAACGTGACAAGGAACTTTTCACAAAACCATTTTCGTATAATCATTAAAACGAACTAAATATTGACGTAAAATGAGCCAAGCGTAGCCTGCGTCATTCTACATAATCAGTAACATGATACACTCGGGCATTTCTATACGGACGTTTGTGAAAATGTCTACACCAGGAAGGAGACATGCTATTACAATGAAATTTATTCCGCACATTAGGAATATATAAATACACAATATACAAATGATTTGAATTTCAGAACACCGCCTGCATTTTGACCTTGAGAATTCAGTATGGTGTAAAGCCACCACGCGCTGCCATCACAGCCTCTAGACGTCATGGCTTGGATTGACAGAGAGCCCGAATATTCTTCTGGGGAACACACTGCCACGGTGGTTGCAGGGCCAAAACGAACTAGCAGCCGACCGATTATATCCCTGACATGTTCGATGGGCGACCTGTCAGGCGAACGTTCGGGCTAGGTAAGCAGTGATACCCATCGTTCTTAACAGAAAGCTCGCACATTCTCGCTACATGCGGTCGGGTATTGTCCTGCATGGCGGGTATGACATGTGGAGCTGCTTGCAGAAGGGGCAGGACCTTGAGCTCTAAAACATCTCTGATGGAGCGATTGCTTTTCAGATTGCCATAAATACGTATGAGCGTATTGAGAGTGCACATTGTAGCCAATGGCGTCCCAAACCATCACACTTGGCGTTTGTCCGCTATGGCGCGGAACAATGCAGGCTGGCTGATTCCGATCACCACGGTAGTGTCGAATACGTACGCGGCCATCGCTGTACCACAAATTGAAGCGGGACTCGTCCGAAAACACCACGTTTTGCCACTCAGCACACCAGTGAACGTGTATACGTGCATATTGCTGTCTGAGGCTTTGGTGGTTTCCGAGCAAACAAATCCGACGCAGTGGCATGCGTGCCATCCGTCTAGACGGATGGCGTCGAACCGCCGACGCAGACGGCGTCGAACCGTCGACGTCGACATGACTGCACCCATTGCTGTGCTCCAAAGGCGAGCCAACACTGAGGACTACGCCATTTTGGTGGTTCCGGCCATGCGGACAAGAAGGTGTTCATCTCGCGCTGTGTTCACATTGTGTCGTCCAGTACCCGCTCGTCGCTGTGTACGACCCTCCTCTATCCGCTGGTTCCACACACGCATCACTGTCGTAGCAGCGCGGTCTGTTCGAGACGCAAAGTCACGGATTGGCAAAGCCGCTCCCCGGAGACCGATCATTCTGCCCGGTCGAACTCACTCACATGCTGATAGTGCGTTCTTTGGCGTTGACAAGGCATGCTGACAAGACAAGTGCACCTGCTTGCACTTTTCTACGTTGTATGATAGCTCTAAACCGACTGAGTGCGGCGTAACTCTGGCCTAACTTGTCACACAAACGAGGGCGCTGCTAGGTCAACGTCGCACGCCATCTCTACTCAAATTTAATCAATTCTTATGGATACACTATTCCACACATCAAGCGATTTTATGATTCCGACTATTCCTTCTGGGTGTTGCAAGTTTCGCAAACGGAAGAGTAGTATCCCTAGGATGGGGAACTATAATTAGCGAGCGGATTTGGATGGCCTGAAACATAGCCAAAAGTGATAAATGAAATACTCTCAAAATGTTTTTAAAATGCCCAAAAAGCAAAGAAAAATGACGTAAATGTTTGTTATCAAAACACATTTAGATGGGTAACTCAAGCTGTTGGATATGTTACTGATGTAATCACAGAGGCGGATCGATGGAGGCAATGCCGCCCTCAATAAAGGTCTAGAGAAGAAATGAAATGGTAAGAGTGCAGGAAAAATAAAAATTAGAAACACATCAAAGTATTGTAGAATGTGTCGATAAAGTAACCGCGCGTTCTGACCTCAGCCTTTTATCTACGAATGGGAATCCTGGTTCTTGCTGTAGCTTAGCCCAGTGGTGCGTTTGGGAAATGTCTTCGACTGTTCTCCAGAGGCGTGTGACAGCTCATATCTCTTTCCTACTCCGCTTGAGAAGCGGTGCTACGGCGACATCCACATAACGGTGTGTGGCCGACGCCACCGGAAACAGTGTTGACGGAGCAAGGTCTCTCTCTAGGTGCCAAGCGAGTGATAGTGGACCGCTGCGACATTTCGTGCAACTACAGTGTGCCCGAAACAAACAAATGGGGCATGGACCGCTTACATGCGCCCGGAGGCGGCGAGGTAATGAGTAGTTGAGAAGAGAAAGAAAATATCTAAAAAGTGTAAGACGAAAAACGAAAAAATCTAATAAAAAGAAAAGTAAAAGAGGCTTGAGATATATTTTGTGAAATCCCGTCGAATTTCTTCAGTTTTGGGAAGTAATGTTTGTCTGTAATTGAATAGTGTAATTCGAATAACGTAAACAAATTTGTTAATCGATATCATGCGTGTTCATTAAAATGTTCATTATTGTCAATTATCTATTCATATCCGTATCATAGAATGAAAAATATAATACACTAATCCGCGTCGTTTTGCAGCTTTGAATCCAACGATTTTAATACCAAATTATTACTATTTTAAATATAAAACAATAAAGTATTCATTAAATATTAAACGTAATATTTTTATTTAGTTAAAAGCATTTTATGATAAATAACTTACATTTACAATATCTTTTACAATACCTTTGGCATCCCTTTCACTTTTGCGACGCAAGGCCGCGTGCCCTCAGATTTCGGAGTGAGAGAATGTGGCTAATTTTAGTGGGAAGAAAGAGGAAACACATTCTGTCCTTGTTAGCCTTGCAGCTACTAAAGTGAAAAAAGTTAACTCCTGTCTTTTGGAAAATGGTGGTCACTTTGAGCATTTACTCGACGATCAGTTCTTTGTAATTTTAAGGAAATTTTTAATAATCTTATTAAGGCTTTTGATTTGTTTAATAATCAGATTCAATAATAATAACTATTATTAATTATAATTAATTATTCTTATAATTATTAGAAATAATGAAGAACTTCGCAGTATTGTTTTACAAGACATATTTCTGATTTCGTTTTGAGACTGCTTTCATTAAACAATAATTATTGTTAGGTTATTGTTAATAAATTGATAAATAGTTATCTTCCCTTCACAACTTCAGTATTACAGTTTTGTTTCTTAATCATATCACGCCTAATAGAATCGCCTATAGAATCGCCTAAAGAGACATTTTGTTTCTTGCTCATATCTCTGCTCACCGCTCCCCATCCCATCCACTCTGTGCAGCGCGAAAAGCTTTCAGTGTGGAATTAAATCACAGGGCATCTCTCTTGGCGTTGGTGTTTTGAATCACCTCATACGGGTTGTGCTTCCTCCATACGTTTGATGCCCTCTGTCTAACTCAGGAATGATCAGATTAAGCGACAAACCAAAAATAATCCAAATAAGTTTAATTAAAAATCCAATAAAAAATCCATATAGGACGCATAAAGAAACGCTTCTAGTGTCGTGCACGTGAGAAAATGTTTGAGAGTGATGTGCGCGAGAATCTGGATAAATTAGCTGATAAATTGTCTGTAATGAATTTGATCCCAATGAGGATTAGATTGTCATTAAGTTGTTAAGCAGCTTGCCTCTGAGTTTTGAAGGTTTTTGGAGATCCTATGGAATGTTGCAACGAACTGCTTAAGCTTGGCAATTTGCGGATAGTAATTATAGAAGATTTTGAAACAACAAGAAATTCAACCTCATAGAAATCAGATCAGGGTGCTATATTTTAAAGGAAGATTGTCAGATCATGGATAATGGTGACATAAACAAAAAAGGCCCTTTTCATGCATATGCAGAAGATGCTTTTCTAACAAAGTAGGGGAAGCTTGGAGGTTGGTCTTCCCGTTCGTCGAGGACCTAGTCAACCCCATAGAGTACGAAGTTTTCCAGGAAGACCTCGAAATGTTTACAATGAAAATATATCTGGATTAACAAAATTTACACATATTGCAGGATTTTCACAACAGCCGGGAACAGATTTCGATCAAACATTTGATTCACTGGCAAACGTAGGTTCGAGGAAACATCGACATTCGTACAGTGGTTGTTGTGGCATGTCAACAAGGCATCAACATAAGACAATTGGGCATTGTTACCATCTACTTAAAGGGTGATTTAGAGGAGCAATTATTCATAAATCTACCTGAATATCTTAAAATGCACTGTCCACACCTTAGAGAAAGATTATTTTAGTCGGAGAGTGAGAAAGATGTTGATTGATTTAAAAAATGGTGGCAGTCTGTTTGTTGAAGAAACGTTTTGGGTCTACGTCAAACGTACGTGTTTGGTATTTCCGGTAGATACATGAATTCAAAAGATTCCAGTCTTCTCATCTAATTCCGTCTCTTGGTGGTGTTAATCGCGCAACGTTTCTTGAACGATGACCTTGCTTCCCCCTCTCTGGTACAAAAAACAGTTGAAGACAAAATCTCACAGCTAGCACAGATGACATTCCAATTTGGTATCTTCACTGGCGCGAAATAGAAACTATTTTCTGTTGATGACAAGAACTACTGTCCGTGATTTTCTCCAAAATCTAAATGACCGAAGAAGGTGAAGATCCATCACAGGAGATACATCAGAACTCCTGAGAAAGTTGCAACGCAAATTATTGAGAAATTTGCGAAGACATGACTGATTTTCAAGATATTGGCACTTGTTTCATACAATTTTGTAACTAATACCTCCACTCTACCCGTATTTCTTCAATCCATCGTTAAAGAAAAGTTGGCGAGTAATATCACATTGGTCCTCCTAAGAACAGAATTTTCATCATTGTATATGTCGACGATATTTCAGTTGTATCTTTTAATGACAAAAGTACCACAGATATAAAAATCCCGTTCAGTCCGGAATTTGAAATCAAGGATTTGGGTGGAGTAAGGTATTGTCAGGATTTGGAATTCACAAGAAATGATTTTGTCATTAAGAATAATATATTCGATGTATTTTTGCCCCATTTGGCATGTCAGAGAGTAAACCTGTATTAACTCCACAGAAAACTGACTTTGTTAATCAGCAAAAGGAGAAGAGAATGAGGATGAGGTGGAGGTTCCATATTGTCAGTTGGTACTTTAATGTATTTAAGTGTAGGGACTATACTTAAATTGCATTTAAGCCAATTTCTGGATTGTTATTCATCCGTTCATTAGAAAGCTGAGAAGCGATTGCTGCCTTACCTGAAGATATCCGGTGGCATTCGTCTCACTTTTCGACGTTTCAGTAACCGGCAACAATACTTGTCAATGCTTTCGAAAAAACAGTTTACAGTGGTTAAGTCTTCAATCAAAGCAGAGTATTGGCGCTTTCAGAAGCAAGACGAATTCTACACAAGGAGATTATTGATGTATTTTGATGTTAACACGCAAACCGTCGTTCTGAATAATGACAACATGGGTGCGCTTAAATGGGTCGTTAATCAAGTGAACCACGCGGGTACTAAGTAAATTCACATCACGCTCGCAATGCTGCAAAGGGACGACTAGTGTATGTACAGTATACTCCAACAGACGAAATGACTGCTGACATTCTGAGAAAAGGACTACCCAAGGAGAAGCATGAGATATTTGTTCCACTTTTGGAGCTAAGAACACTGTTTCAATTCGAGGATCTTTGTTATGTTTCATTGCCCAACACCCAAATCGGCTATGAGACGTGGAGTGAAAAAAGAAGCAACTTTATTTTTTTAAAAGACCATTACAGTAGCGATAGAAAATTAATTGCAGCGGAAAAGAGCAGAAAGTTCTCCACGAGATATCATTGGGCTGCAGATTTTACATATTACAATATAATTGTATGGATAAATAACACAAATTCATTTCTTGTTGTTTGGAGGCAATACACAAAATAATATTTGTGTATTTTAGTAAATGTGTAACGATTGGGCATATTTGACTTTAAGAGCATACAATGGCAAATTAGAAAAGTTTGATGTATTTTAAAAATGTCAGAATATGAAGAAGGAATAGAAAGCAAACTTCATGGTCTACACTTCACCTCTACCAGAGATAATCATCGAAATCCAAAAATCCGATCTCCAGCACACCACGCACCAAAATTAAATTCTATGTCAATCTCTTTCAACAGTATGCCAGGGCCAAAGGGGCAATTCGTAGCATAAAATATTTAGAAAAACTAAGGACAAAATGTACATTTGGAAATAGAAAAAGAAGATAAGCGCAGGTTCACAAGGAATCGCATACTGTTTTGCTGCAATAAATCGCAGCACTTTCGCCTAAATATATATGAATTCGAAAGAAAATTTACTGTGCATAAGGAGTTTCTCTCATATTAAATATAACGAATTAAATTAGAAAATGTGCGATAAATATGGCAATTTCTTCTTGTAGAAATTAAATGCATTGCTTTAATTCCAATAAGTAAATATACCGTAATGGTGTCAAATGGAAACGCCAGAAACGCCATATAGTCTGAGCACATTTTTAGTTTTAAGTTTAAATTTCTTTAGCATAATTGCATGTTCAAAAAAAGTATATGTAATTGAATTTATAATTAAAATGTATCAAAAATATATGATTACGGATTTTCGTTTAGAAAAGTATGAACCATAAACATTAAGTAAATATCGAACATAAAAAACACGTTTTTCATGGAAGAGGGGGGGACAAATTGTATATTTATTTTGGATCTAAATCATTGTTCAAAATGTTTTTCTTTTTTATTGTTTTACTGGGAAAGATCATTTCCTTAAAACAAACAACTATTTCAGTATTAAACGTGTACGTTTTTTTGTTTGCACGAAAATTGATAATAAAATTTGCATTATTTCATAAATGTCACTATTGAAATCTCACTATGGTTTCCTCTCACTGGGAGCTATACTCCAACATATATACACGATAAGAATCGATACATCAATAAAATCGATTTGTCTGTTTTCTTTTTGAACAAACCAATGCCAATTCGATGACTGTGTGTCTGTAAAAATCGTTCAGTCTCTCTGCAATAGATAAGAATGACTTTCAAATATACTCTCTGGATTATACACATAGTGCCGTAATGTCAATATTAATTTTTCTGTAGGGCCAATTCTTGATAAGTATTTTCACTACTGTACCATGCCGATTCCTGAACTCTTGATTCAGCTAGATGTGAGAAGCTTGATGTAATCTACTGTATTCAATTTGTTCACAATCAGTGGTTCAAATTCTCATTTGAATCTTTAAGTATACATTTACTGTTATATTGTGTTAGAATTACTTTATGGCAACCATGAATCCTTCCGTTTCTGGTAAAATCTGCTATGAGTTCAACCAGATGTACGACAAGTTCTTGGCTGATCTCGTTTGGATGTCTTCCAAGAAAGGGTTTTGCCATCACCGCATCAAGTTTTTCTGGATACTGACGGTCATAATTCCTCTGGCTGGCATACTTTTAATGGTATCGGAGTGTTTACATGCAAACAGCCGCACGTAGTTAAAGACTTAGATTTCGCATGGAAGAGTTTTCGGAAGCACTCAACGTGCTCGTAAATCACGTGTTGATTATGTCAGCAAAGTCTCAAAGCTTTTGGGGCTAATCAGTATAGAGCAAAACTTAAAAATCACGCAATCTCATTTTCGTTAAAATCTGAATTTTCTAAAATTGGAAACATTACGAATAATGCGAGAAAGTATATACTGTTGTACCTCTAGTTCTTAGAAGCTTAGGTGCCCTAGTACTTTTGTTTTTCGTAGGTATTTAATCTTGCGAGTCACTAAGTAACGTTTGCGATTCCCATTTTGCATCTGAGGTACTATTCGTGTAGTTTCTGTTCTATTCCTTCCACCGTTTCTATGTGTTCTCATAATTGCAATAGAGTATATCGCCTTATGTAAAGTTCTATATCTTGAAACATAATCTGGAAGAATCCTCATTTATTACGAGTATTCCAATCATATGAGTTACTTCTCGGAAGAGTTTGATTTCCTTAGAGTTGACTGCATTATTCGATTCAAACCCTGAAACTGTTCGTTCATTAACCCTGAAACGAAGTCGTTCCATTCATCTTTTCAAAACATCAACTAATCTCTCATTCCCACTGTGCTGCACAATGATCATAGGTTCTCGGAAAGAAATTATTCTTACTTCTGCGATATTCTTTGCCCTCTACTCTCATGAGTGACTTGCAGTTTTGGGACGGTACTTGTAATTGCGTCAGAACTTCTTCTTTAATGACTTCAATGCATATTTTGGTAATTAAGTTGGCGCAAAAAATAACTAGTATATTGATCAGCTAATCTGTGTTCGGTAACAAGAAAATTTGGGAATGTCAAACTAAATTTAGAAAATAATCTCTGCCTGCAACTGCTCACATCCAAATTTGTGACGTGATTGGAGATGCGCTCAAGGCTTTCATTAATATACCATTTCCTTCACTGTCGTAGCAGTCCTGCCTGGGAGTCTCTTTTCTAGTAACTAACTTGGTGGTGTATTCTACCTAGAACTGGTAGAAGTTCGTTGCGCATTTTGGTTAACGTATGTCGTACAGTGGCTATGGTCTCGGCCTGTTCCAGTCGCGTTGTCGGGAGCTAATCCACTCTAATGTCATTAAGCGGTTAGGAATAATAAATGCATGCCTGTATTTTAAGATGAGCGTGTGTGACCGTAACTGTGCGCTACTGTCCTGCAGGAAGAAGTGAAGCCCCGCCCTGCAATATGGTCATTGCAAGCCCTGGCTCTTCAGTGAAGGATCGCCTGGTTGCGGCTCGTGGTGGATGAAACTACTGGAGATGACATATATAATATATCTATGGATCTCTATGTGTTCTTCCACAAGGATTACTATAATTGAGCAAAATTTTAAATCAACAGTTTAATGCAAATGTTTAAATCAAACAGTTATTTCTGTCGAAGCAAGCACAACCCACCACGCTCCGGTTCATCCTTCTGGAGTGTATTGAGTATATGACGGCCATTTCAAAGTGAGAGCTTTGTGCGAACAATCGTGGGGTGTATAATAGGCTTGAGGTGATACGTTAAATAATAATACCGTCTTATTCGAAGATGACTAACAAGAAAATTTACAAATTAACGAAGAAAAATTGCCGGACCACATTTTATGACTAATTGGCTGCAATAAAAGTATTACTACTACTATTATTATTATTATTATTATTACTATTATTAATATTATTATTATATTGCCGGACCAGATGTTAAGGTGTCTACATATCTGATTCTGAATTTCTGTACGGCCATTCTCGTGAGCTACGAGGTAGAGTCCGAAGAACAACTTAGATTTACATTGGGTTCTACACGTGGTGCTTACCTGCAGGATCAAGCGAAAGGAAATATAGAATGAAACTCCCAATTCATCCTCGTATTCCACCGCCCTTGCCTTGCGAAATACGACTCATGCCGATGCATAACCTCTGGCATCGTAGAAGAGTTTATTTATTTATTTAATGTCTAAAACAGTTTTAAAAATCGTGTGACTTGTTCTGGAGAGAAGTGCAACCTATGCACGTTTTCGCGAGGACCAGGATCTGACTTATATAGTTATTGACTTCAATGTTATAAATGTCAGAGGTTCGGATACGTATGCAGTGCTGCAGTAGTGCTCACTCTGTGCGTATCATGTGCCGCGAAATGTTGCATGACGAAATGCCCTGTTCTTCCGCTTCAAATCCCTTTCCTTAAAAGGGCAATTTTGGCGATTCTTCTTTCTTAAATGCGAGTTCTCACAAAAAAAGAAAGAGAGGCTGCACAAGGACTGAATAATTTCTTTCTTCATCTCCCAACTACAATAGCAGCATTCCCTCACCCCGACACCTGCGAGCAGGCGAGTGCCGGGGGTCGCTAATCGAAAGGGATGCCAGGGTGGCGCATGGTACGGTAAATTTTGAGCGTTACCGTTGGCAGCACTGTAGAGACGGAAGTTGTTCGAAATGTTGCGCCATTGTTGTGAACGCAATGTCATTTAGTAATCATGAATCAATGGAATCTGCCGGCGGCAGTACCAGCTTGGATGTCATGGACGTGTCCCATCTGCCTATGGGATTACAACGTTGTGCTTAATTTTGAAGAAACAAGTTCTGTCTTGAAAAAGAGACCTTCATGTGGCGTTTCAACGGTATATACCCCAGAGAACATTGCCGCTGTTCAAGCTGTCATCGAGAGAAGTTCTCGCTGCTCCGTGCAACGACAGTAACATCCGCAAGATGGCAGTGCAACAACAGTAACATCCGCTCAATATGTGGATATGGTTAAAATATTCTTTACACCGAGACTGTACGATCTTAATCTTAACATCCAAAACATGCAGTTTCAGCAGGACGGAGCCACGTCAAACACTTCTCAACAATCGATGGCAGCCGTTCGGAAGTTGTTTGGAAGAAGCGTTATTTCACGTGACGGTGACATTGTATGGCCTGCGAGATCCCCTGATTTTAGTATATGCGACTTCATCCTATGGGGATATCATAAAGGCAAGGTATATCATACACGTCCTTGAACTAAAGTAATACATTGGAAAAGAAATCACTGCCATTCCCTAATATTTGCTACATTGCTCATTCCAGAGTTTTCATAACAGGCTATTAGTGTGAACGCCGAATGGGAGCACTTCTTTCCGATGTCATCTTTAAAAAGTAAAGAGACACTTTTAAACATGTTTATTGTAAAAACATAAATGGCATGCTGAATACATGCACTTTCGCTACTGAATTATTTGTTTTATGCATTTATTCGTGCAAATATCGTTATTTCAAAATTTCCCGTTTTCCTGCGCCACCTTGAAATATTGTATTTCAGGCGATTGCCGAATTGCCACAGCAAGAGAAATCACTCCCACATACGGACTGCAAGGTAAAATAAAGACCCTGCATTATCCCATCGAAATAGACAGAAATAACGGGAAAGTGTCTCCCATGAAAGAGCGCCGAGTTACACCAACTGCCGGACGTTTCTTTTGGTAAGCGACTCTCACTCTCAGAACCGACTGCCAAACATCATATTCCGACCAAGTGGCTGAGCGCATCGATTGCTATCACTGCACCGGGAGGGTCTGGGGTTCGAGTATAGAACGCCGAGAGCTCTAGCGAGAATCATCATCTTCAAAAACTAGTATGTTTCGTGATTATTTGCTTCCCTTATGTGCCACACTCCATCTAGTGCCAAGTGGATCAAGATACGCAAACGCAAACTAATGCTGCTACAGAATTGCACAGACTTATTAGTTTTCTATTTCCTTTCGTCTTGGCTAGTTATTCGGACTTGACACATCTATCGCCACCTCAAGTCCTTTTTTTTACTTTTTCTTAATTTTTCGGTTTTCTGATAGTAGAAGGGAAATATTATTTTAAGAATTTTCTAGAACAGTAAAACCTAGTCCTAAAAGGCAATTTTCTTTGAAGAATTTGGAGCCGTTTTTAAGAAAATGGTGTTTAAGCGTTACGGTAAATTCCAAATTTGAAGCTCATCTTCACAGAAAATTTTCCAGTTTTTGGTAAAACCTCATTAGAAGAACTTATACTCGCAAATACAATAGGGTTTACCAAATTGCTGGAAATGTGCATATTAACGGCGTGAGAAATATTTCAAAAAATTACATTTGCGTAATTTTTGAAAAAACAAAAAATACCCCAAAATGAGCTTTACCCTAAATTAAAACAGCAATTAACACTATCCGTTCCAAAAGTTTGAAGAAACAATTTGGAGCCGTTTTTGAGAAAATGGCGTTAGAGCGTTACTGAAAATGCGGAATTTTGAGCTCATTTTTACAGAAAGTATGGACTTTTCGAGAAACTTTATCTGAAGTTATTTAAATCATATGTACTCAAATATTATGTGAAAAATTGCTGCTAATACAAATATTACGACGTGAGAGACAAGTAATACAATTATTTTTTGTAATTTTTGAAAAGCCACAAGAATAGAGCAATGTGGCGTTTATGTCGTCATGTAGAGTGCATTTAAGTGCGTGTAGAGTTCAAAGAAAATATTTGAGCCGATTTTGAGACAAAATTGAAAATACTCGGGGGCTTCATGAAAAGTATCCTCAAATCTTGAAGAAAGATTTTCCAAATCGCAGCGCCTTAAGTCCAGCCAGATCGACCGGGGAATATCCATTTTGAAAATATCCCAACGTATGGTTTAGGCGCTAATGGTGTTCACAGACGGACGGACAGAAAGACGGACGGACGTTTAAAAAACAATTTTTCGGTATCAGGGAACCCCAAATCGTGTATTTCGTTGAAATCATGAAATCGATTTTCCGCAGCATTACACAACTTTCCCTATACTGCGTATATTACTACGTATATACGTATTTATACGAGAAAATAAAAATATTTGATTTCAACTGCAGTGCTCGGTGTTTAAATATTATAAA
The DNA here is from genome assembly GCA_017312745.1 of Gryllus bimaculatus. Lineage (NCBI taxonomy): Eukaryota > Metazoa > Arthropoda > Insecta > Orthoptera > Gryllidae > Gryllus > Gryllus bimaculatus. The sequence continues at coordinate 2,051,441 of BOPP01000152.1, forward strand.
CAAGAAGCTAGCTTCTCATTATGAGGTGTCAAACTCATATTGCTCGACCCCCCTTCCCATTGTTTCTCTCTGTCGAAAAATGGACAACTGTCTGCTTCAGTTTTCGAGTTATTGGGAAGAAACTTACCCTGCTGCTGTCTTGAAGGATGGACTTTCTTCCACAAAACTAGCGAAAAACACCTCCGCTGGACCCGACCACTACATTTTCTTAAGCTGAAGCAATTGCCAGACATAGCTGCACAATTTCTCTTTGGAACTTCTTGATTTTGGCACGAGCATTCAAACCTACAATATGACTTGCATCTACTAACTTCTCAATCTATAAAAAAAAGGAATGTTCCAGCACTGGCATCAAATTACAACCTGCTCTCTTTAACTAGCTGAGTCGGTAAACAATTTAGCAAACCAGCTTCTGGTCAAGTCTTTAGAATCAAAGTGTTCACAATTCCCAATTCAATGAGAGTCCTGAAGCTCACACTTCCAAACTTATGCAGATGCCAGTTCAAGTCCCAATTTCATGCAGATGTCATTGCTAAAGTAATTCACTGCAGACACCATTTGGAAGAGAATTGCTTCATTCTTAACAAACACTTCAAGACCATGTAAAACAAGTGTGACACTGGTCTTTCACCACCATGGATCTTGTAACCAAACTCAGCTTGCGACTACTATCTACATAGTGGGATCAAACTAATGCAAAACAGCAGAGGAGATAGCGAATCTCCTTAAAAATTTCGCCTGTTAACCTGAGTATTTCTTGTTTCCGCTTCTTCCTTTTCGCTGTGTATTAGTAACCTGGTACTTCACGACGTCATACTAGCTTTGCAAAACTCAATAAGTCTAGGATGAAATCGATAGATCTCCAGGGTCTTCGAAATCCAATCGTGTGGTACAGTGTCAAAGGCCCTCTGGTAATCAATCCATGCGTAAATTACGCTTTCGTATCTTTACATCATTCAAGATGATTTTATTGGGTAGCAAGATTTCTTTCCAGCCATAAGAACCTTTGCGACCTTTTTGTTCACCTAGCAACAGAGGGTTCCTCTCTAGGTGTCTCAAAATTTTGTCAGCTACGGCTTCTGCTATAACTTTGTACAGTAATGGCAGACAAGTGATTGACCTGTAGTTATTCGCAGAAGAACTGTCTCCCTCATTGGGTTGCAAATACCTGATGCCGCATGTGAACCATTCCGGAAGTTCCTATAGGTTTTTTAAAATTTTATTAACAGCCTTTGCTAGATGAGAGCAGAGATTGGAGTTAATTTCTTAATCCAATAATTCTGGATCTTATCAATCCAGGGGAATTTCCAGTTTCCCATTTACTTACACCTAATTGCTTGGAAGAAGTCCTCTTCCGAGAGTTAGTGAACAGGTTCCACAGTTTCCACACGTTCATCGGCAGCATAAACTTCAGATTGAAGCCAACATGCGTCTTTGTTGTAGGATCTGCTTTCCTCCCAGATTCATGCCCAAAATGCTTCGCCGTCACCTTTTGAAGGTGTGGCAGCGTTGCCGTTTTTGAGTCAGATTACGATAGAATCTCTTCGCGTCTGCTTCAAACAACCGATTCTGAATACGGAAATCTATTCTACGTTTGTAACGTCTAATACGTTGGGCCCATGCTTGGATTTTTTCTTTTAGCTTCTCGGGATTCATTAGTCTGTTGGGGCGTTTTCAAAATGGTATTTTTGTTCAACATTGAAAATTTTTCGTTCAACTTGAGAGTTGAGGGTTGATTTAGAAGATGCCTCGACTAAGTGTTATTTCACGCCAAGTGTCGGCTATCCGTTTCATAATTATTTTCGTCCATGATGGTACAGTGTGGTGATTGATTTCAGTAGTATCTAGTCCTCTACCTGGTGTTTGTACCACCTCATTTAAGACAGAGTTCACTGTCTCTATCACTCTCTTAGCTTTAGTATTTTTCTATATTCTCCTCAACGGTGCACGAGATTCGAATGGAAGTTGACGAACTCTTTCTATCTCGCGTCGAAGGAGTGTATTGTATGTCCTGCGATTCATTGCCATATGAAGTTTCACCACTGACATATGTTTCATTCGAAAAAGATGAACCATCAACAGGACCATCGTTTTCAAGTTCTGCATGTTCGTCATGTGGGTAGTTCGATCGAAGAACATACTCCGCATTTATCTGAATGTTAGCAAGTTGTTCTGCTGTGAATTTTCCACTGCTGAGAGTGTATCGTCGTAGACAGGCAAGCTTCTTTGAATTTAGGGTAGGTCTCATATCTTGGTTCCGGTCTCTTCATTCTTTGAAAACCTCTATTTCCGAGGCCCCTTTTTGGCTTTTGCCTAGTAAAAGCACCATATCACCTCCTTTAATTCATCCCGTGTCCATCTCTGACGATGGTTTAGAGCTACTACCGACTCTGGGTTCCTGGGACTAACATCCGTGGGATACCCAGACGTCGACAAGGTGATATTAGGTCGGTTTCTGAGCACGTATGAGACTGGTAGAACTAGGCACGTTAAGATTCATCAAATTTCTTGTTCTGTCCACTTCGCCCATTGGTTGTAAGTGAAGATTCGCAGGAAGCAAGTTCGAGTTCACAGATCACATTTAACCCAAGTGTTATTTCCTGTCATCCGTTACTGCGACCCACAGTGGCCTCGGAACATGCGGCCCACTGCGGCCCAGCAAGGGGTCCCTCCGATCGCCAGTCGGCATTACTAAACCCTTCGGGATTTTCACTTACTGCTGAAGGCAGCATCCTTCGCTGGCTAATGTAGGGTTCGGGCCTTCACTCCAATAAGTGGCCTGATGTGCCAACCATGTTTCTCTCATATACAATCCATGGACCGATAACAGGAAGTCCAGACGTTAATGACCTTTCCCTTTCTTCTTACTTCCCACTCTCCTCTGGAGTCCTTCTTCCTCTGATCCCTCACCTTCAAGCAAAGGAGTCCCTACCAGTAACTAGGCTACCACTGACAAAGCTCTCAGGCTCATGGGGGTACTTAAGGGGGTATCCTTATCAACCCTCGAGGAGAGAAGGGTCGCGTTGAGGCCAACTTCATGTCGACTGTGGACAGACTCTTCCGAAGGTTTCTTTTCTGCTGTTGTTGAAGTCCTCATCTGGAGTACTTCTTCGTCTGATCCCTCCCCTTCGACCAGTCCGGCAATTTAGGCCCTACCAGTAGCTACGCTTCCGCCGGCATAGCTCTCAGGGTCATTGGAGTACTCCAGCTCCACCACCAACGTCAAGGCCATGTACTCCCGAGGTGAAGTTAATATATTATTATTACTATTGAACTCTTCGGCAAGTTCATCTATTTGCTTCACCGATAAATACGGATCCCTATGCAATGACGAATCGAAAGCGTTCAAAACGAGGCGCTTTTCGCCACTTGGAAGAAAATGTCCCCTCTTGTGTTTAATTACTGAAGGGCCAGCCACACTCTCTGACATTCCAAAACGAACTAAACAGCAGGACCTCTCAGGCAAAACAGCACACGTACCGCGTTCCACGCGCCTTTCCTGTCAGTCAGCACGTTCGTGGGCTCGTAATCTTATCGCCATTAATGCAATTCACGACGGTCCCCTTTTTCAAAACCCTTGCAATAGTTTTGACGCAAGGTTGATTTAAGAACGATGGCAGATAAATTAGTTCACTTTCAGAGAACCATTTACTTTAGTGTGAGGTACCCGTCAAAAGCAGAGCTCATACTGCAAAGCAATGAGAATCATCCTAACACACGAGTATTTATTTACAACAGTTTTTTCTCTGCATGAACGCATTAAAGTACTTCTGTAGCGACCACCACCACCACTACCACCATCACCACCCGCCTATATACTCTGTATATACGTACGTATTTGAGAAAGAAGTTTGAATGTAAAGCGGGACGACGGGTGTCATATTAGAAAATTGTTGCGATAAGCAATTCAATAAGATGCAACAACCATTAGTTCTAGAATGTGTACTGAACGTAAAGTGTCAGGAAAAAATATTTTTAATAATTACAAAACCTAATGCATGGATAAAATAGAGATTAAATAAAAGTGTGTTTATTTCTCATGTGCTACTAATTGTTTTATATTTCTAGTGCCTGTACTGCAATACTGTAAAGAGGATGTACAAAGATTAGAAAGGCGTTGGATAGAAGTGCAGTGTGGAAAGATACGAGAGTTAAGAAAACAGCAAGAAGAATTAAAAGAAGAACTTGCAGAAGCTAAATCACGACTCCTTATACCTGCCACCAGATGGAGCTACGAACGTGAGTTTCCGTTTTACATCTTCAAAGTTGTAGAGAATTTCTCTGATTCCTTAAAAGTGTTACATACAGTTTCTAAAATAAGGTATGACACAAAATATATTTGTGATTCAACAAATTTTATATTGATATTCCCATTATGTGAATACAGATGTAGGAAATTCAGATTAAGAAGGCAATAGCGGTGATAAAGTACTTCTGAAATTTCAACTTCGAATCAATCGATTTCGATTCAGTTAAAAATATTGAATAAAAATTGTTGCATTTCCTGCAATTACTTACACAAACATGAAAAGAATAAAAAATAGTATGGCTAGATTTAAATTGTTAATTAGAAGAGATTTCGAAAAATGTAAACTGTCGTACATATTTTTCTGTTGTCATATGTGGATCGACAGGGATTCGAAATGTGAAGAAGTAAAAGCTTCGAATTCCAAGAGATGGATATGAAATTTGTTGGGGGATAAAACGAGTTAGCTTTTTATTTAGATTGGTTTTAAGGGTACTCGCGTTGTCTAATTTTCTTTCATTCTTCTTATCCCCTAAGTCTGAATGGTCATTATTAAGTAATACGACATCGTTCATTGTTCTTCGCCATCATAAAATATATTCGGAGCACTTATAACCGGAAAATAAATACATTTTTGTAAAAACGTAAAATAAATGGCATAAACTAAAAACATTTTAAAGTTTTTACTTAATAGGAAATTATTTCATTATATCCTAGTGCTGTTTTTAATTGCAACCTATATTTCGATCAAATTAACGACAAAATGAATTTAGTAATGATGAGATCATTTTATTTAGTCAATAAAAACGTATCAATTACAATTTTGGAATTCAATGTGATGATGTTTTTGCTGTTCACCATCACACATTTTCTTGATGTTGGGATCAATGGGTAAGAATATCGTCTGTCTTATAGTCGTGTCAGTTGTGACAATATTTCCTTCTACTTCTATCCATATATTTCATATTCAAACAATATTAAACATAATCCATTTTTTATAAGTTTTGTTTTATTTGAAGCATCATTAGAAAATTCCGGTTCAGATACATTGCTACTTGAAGTTAAATAAACCTAAAGAAACTTGAATTGTGATGTCACCAACACCGCTGCAACCACCACGGAATTCCCGTCTGTAAAATATGACAAGAAAATGACAGAGTTAAGTCAAATATGAAAATGAATTGCATTTGTCTGAAATCATGATTTAAAACATTTTAATTTCCAAATTGAAATTATTGTAATATTTGAGTCACGTAGTGTTCACAGCAACTTGCAACAAAACAAAGTAAATGTAGGGAAAAATTACACACACGTTGTAATTTACAGCGTCTGAATGTATTCATTCAAGAATTATTGTGTGAAAGTACTGAAAAAAGTCCTGATATTTGCACGTGACAAAATTGCAGAAGCCTTCTGTTATTTTAATGACGAATTAAGAAAACACAAAGCGAATATCCTCTCTGAAAGAATTGTAAACAGCTTAACTCTGTATGTACTAGGAAAAAGATTTTTTAAACATTTTTCAAACACAATACCAGTAGAAAATCATTATTTGAAGTTACTCATTGAAAAACTATATACATTTGAATTGCGTGACAAAAAGGCAACTGAAATAACAGCATTTGTTGCTACATGCGTAAATAAGAAAAATGGAAAGGGTGAAATATCAAAATAATAAATCAAGCAGAAATGTCCATACAATAAATTCAAGACATTAGATCATTGGGCAGAGAAATGCCAAGGATAAAAAAGCAAACGAAGAAGGCAGATCAGGAATTAAACAAAATTATAATATTGCTTTTAAGGCCTATTAGGCATATGTACGCCGAGAAAGAAATTATACTGATGAAGATAATGGTAGTGTGACAGTGGTGCCATGCAGCATATTATATCGAATAAACAGTATTTTGTGTCGTAAAATCGTTTTTTTCTATTTCAGAAGACATTTTAGTTGGGAAAATAGTTTGTAAAAACGTATGCGGATGGTGAAACAATAAAAATTCAAGTTTGACGAAACAATGAGTGCATTAAGGCAGAACTCAAGAACGCTGGTAAGATCGACTTGTAACAACCATGGGTTCTCTCGATAATTTCCTTAGAATTAAAATCAAAGTTTCAAAATGGATGAATTGATGGGATGATGGAGTTGTAGATCAAGAAGTTTTAACGAAAATAATATTAAAAAAGTTTCAGGTAAATGGAGCATTAGCAGTCTCAACTTCTGTCGATCGTGTGATTGTAACGAAGAAAGTGATACCAATGAAGGAGTCACAGCAGATTAACCGAATCGAGAAAGCATATGTATTGCAGTCTCCGTTGGAAGAAAAGAAAAAAGAAAAAAAATTATTTGCATATTTGAAGGTTATTATGGTGGAATTTTGGCTTCATTCGTGACAAAACAGAACATTTGACAGTCTAGAGTGATGCTTACTCCACTGATGCCAAGATGAGACGCCTTACATCTGGAATAGTTACAATGATCTTTGATGGAGCTGGGTCAGTCAGTTAAAAAAGATAACAGCAAGCGAATGAGCCAGAAAATTAATTTGCTTGCAGCGTCTTTTGTCTGAAGTAGTTGACTAGCCTAGATCACCGCCAACGCTCTACGTAGGCAATGCTAGAGATAAAAAAAATTGCAAACAATCCAAAATTCCATCGAAGCTACATATCCTCGTTAGATTCATTTAGGTACGTCATAGATTTAATAATGGGTAACCAAGATTGGTCTATATTGATAGACTGAACCAGAGAGCTGACCTTTTAAAGAAGTCGGTCGTACGTATTCGACTATCTTACGTGAATGTGTATAAGGTAACAGCTTTATTACAACAAATACTTCATTTAATAAGAAAATTATTTTAATAACAATAATTGAGGAGTTGAATGGATGAACGGCTTTACGCAGAAAACACTTTTTCGAGAAAAGCGAGTTTTAAATTTTCACCTATCATGTTAACATTTTTGCTTTGTCGGAAGCTAAGCCGAACATTTATTTCGTTAATTTCTATTGGAACTTGTTGCAACCATTGGATTTAAAGAAAGTGAATCCCTAAGGTGAGTAAAATATAATGATACAGAATGTTTGAGCCGTTCTTCCCTATATTTGATCCTTTCAAGATTTTCTTTTAAAATGTTATTTTGAAGACAAATTTTAAACACGTTGCATGAGGTACATGTTTAGTATTAAGTTAGTAATTAAAATAAAGTACCCTTATGCTTCTTTATATAAGAAAATGGTACTAAATAAAATTGGATAAAATCTGGTTTCTGGATAGGTCACTTCCTCGACACTCATTATCATTTAGTATTAAGTATGCATGTACTTGGTACGACAGCCCGTGAAAGGGCTTGCGAAAAAAATTGTTTAACAAATTTAAACTATTAATGTGCGCCATTGCCAGTCTTTACATTAGAATTAATATAGTGTTTTAAGTTTTGCACTGGAAACTATATATTTAACTATTGAAAATAATTGTTCACATGTAGTATTTCAATTTGAACCACATGAGAAAAGGTAGAAATATATTCCTTCTTAGTTTAAGTGAAATAATTCGTAATATTTTATAGCAAATTTGCACAAACTCTTTCTTTCCCTACCACTGTGTAAATAAGCAAAATACATTTTATTTGTTATTCACATGTATTACGTTTGAATCAGTTTTCGAAGCAAACATATTAAACAAATAATACACACATTATATTATTTGTAAGTATCATGCTTTCAAATGATAATATGTTTTTTCTTTGATTTCAGTTCACGTGGAGGCCAACATGGATCACCGAAATCCTAGTTTTTTAGAAGCACTCCAAAGAGAAACTGAAATTCTGCGTAAGAGGGTATTAGCATGTAAATCGCATATTCTTATTGTCACATGTTTTGACTCTGTCCAAAAGTCTCCTTGTGACTGACAGGATGGATATAACTTATTAACAATATTCCTAGTTACAATGTCGCACTTAAAAATTAATATTTTACAGACACGCTAAGATCATGTTTCATTTTCATAAATCAAACATTTTTTCCTTAAAAACGTCACTCAAACAGCTTAACATTTTAGTAACTGACAGCAATCCCCCAACATAGTAAATGCAATACAGTCGAATCTCCATTTATTGAACATCATTAAATTGCAATATAATTTTCAGTCTCTGTATATCGATTCTTTGCATCCCGACGAAATTTCAGTACAAAAAAGTACTTCTTCACATCAATGCTTTTTGTTCATATTTTTTTGTGAAATGATTTTTTAATCAAATACTTTCAATAATTATAATATTATTCTAAGAAATCTAATATAATTCTAGAATAATATTCTAATATAATTAGAATATTATTCTAAGAAATTACGTTCGGTATTCAGTGATGGAGATAAACATTCTAAATGCATTACAGAAATGCTATACCCAATAAATATAATGAAGAGGATAGTGGCGAAGAGAGAACGACTGTGATAAAATCAGTATTATCAGCGCCTGAAATAAATTATCATTCATTTTGACTGAAAGAAAATGTGCCTGGTTATTTTTTTCTGTGACGAAATGAATACAAAAGTGCCTCAAGCAAACTACTTAAAATTACTCATTTCTAACTAATAGATTCCACAAGACACGTGTACACGATCCTTCGACATTCAATATACGTTACAAAAATATGCCAATTTTGTACGATTTGTGACGTCATCAACACAAACCCCACAAATATACTACTTGTGGTTAGGGAATTACACCACAGGAGTACATCAAACAGTACTTACTACAAACTAACAGAGTTAAGATGAAAAATTTAGCATTTTGTAGATTATGCAATCCGTAAAAGACGTCACATCGTGCGCAACTCGAGAACGGTCGCTCTAAACCCTGAAAAATTTAACGGAAAGCCGAGTGGCGAGAGTGAAATGTCTCGACAGTCATGCAACGACTAAAAGATCAGCCACAAATATGTCCTGTCAAACTCTGTGAATTTGTTTAGTATTTTTGAACACGTCGAATGGACCATCTCTGGTTTTCTATTCTGTCTTCCATTAATTTGAGAGCAACATTTATAAACAGGTTAAAATTACTTCTCAATTAGCCACAGCGAATGACAGACAACCTCTAGGTGACAATGGAAGAGGCATGGATGGGAGACATCAGTAGTAAGTGAAATCTATTTCCAGAAACTTCATTTCGTTCCTGGACGCCATCCGATATGAAATGGGATTACTCGAAAAAGGGTTATTGAATTGGCGTGTCTCAGTGCTTTCAAAGGTTGGTGTCACTTCCAACCGATGAACAGTGTTCACTTCATGGGGAACAATGAAATTTGTACCCTTCAAAACTTCTCATACAAACTTTTGAACACCTTCTAAACAAGAATTACAATCAAGAACGGGAATGGAAATACAATGAGATTTCGTTTGAGAATCGGTACATTCTTTAACTGTTCTATAGTAGCATTATTACTATAGTTCTGCACGGAAGCGTGAGCAAAGGCACGTTTTCTCTCTGAGACAGAATTCTCCAGAATAATAATTTGCGCAATTCAAAAATGGGGTAGCCATAACACAAAAAGTTGGGAGAGACAGACCCTAAAACAATGATGAAGTATACCTAGACTGAAAGTTTCATTCAAGAAATACAAAAATATAATTCATAAAATACAATGCACCGAAGAATTAGTGAAGTGAGAGGAATAATATGCTTATATCTGGCACTCAAGAGTAAATGGCAAGAGGATGTAGCAAGTCTCGACGCTTGTTGTTTCAAGGGCGTAAGTAGGGTAAAATATTAGTTCATAGAGGTGGGCAAGGACCTCGTGCTTCTCATGCCGGCTACATTCATGCCATGTCTGTGTTATTCTACAGTTCCAGATGGTCTACGAAAAAGAGAACAATTCACGAAGAAAAACAATAAGCTGGACGAAATAAATAATAAAAATGTACTTTAAAAAAATGACGAATAACAGAAATGACTGCCTAACGGCAACCTCAGTGCAGATCTGCTTTCCCCGCATACAGTCAATACCTGTATGTACACAGCAAATTCGATTCAACGATTTGATTTATGCCAGCTAGTGCGTTGTTGATATTCGCAGTGAATGGCATTGCGTTGTACACGTAATGTAGTAAACGCAATTTAAAAGAAAAGGAGCAATAATAAAAGCAAACTCATATTTCAACATAACGATTTTTCTGAATACTCGTGTAATTACATCCAAGGACAAGATAATGTAAATGCATGGAGATCCGACTGTATTAACACATTATTATTATTATTATTATTATTATTATTATTATTATTATTATTATTATTATTATTATTGCTATTATTACACCGTAAACTATTTACGATGTATTTTAATGCGTGCAGATTATCTTATGTGGATGGCCTACAAGAGTTTTCCTAACCAATCTATTTAAGCTACGCAGGGCCGTAACTACCACCGGCAAACAGAGCACTGGGTCGGCGCAGTGGACTTGGGGCAACCTAAGTGAGGATAATCGATTATATTACAATGAAGACGTTATTTCTGAAAAATTGAAAAATTAAACCTCGCTAAATATTTGCTTATATTTTTACTCTTCAGTTTATATCCTCATCCTGTACACATTTAAACAGGTAAAAATTGCAACAACAACGAGATATTTAACGAAAATGTTTTATTGGATTAAAGAGAATACAGCTAATTTAATTATTACGCAAATCATCAACTTTATCTGGCGAAAAGTTGTTAGGTTGAGACAAATACACAAAAGAATATTCTATTATCATCAGTTCCCATAGGGCCCGAAAAATCTCCAGTTACGGCCCTGGTTATGTCTGTGCTATAATGAAAAAGAGTGTTCATGATAAGAAACAAAAAAAAAACGCATTCAAATTACGTAATACATGCTGATAAACACGACAATGATAACTTCTGCTTTCTAGTTATTGTAAATATTACCTTTTGTACATGAACAGAAATAAATTGAATATTGAAAGTTGAAAATAATGAAATTAATTAAAACTTTGAAATATTCTTGCAATTGCTAGTAAGATAAAGTTCACTGAAAATATCAAATGGGCCTTCAATATACACACGACATACAATGAGTCAGTATATTGCTTAATAACTCTTTCATCTGTACCATTCCAATGTTTAATTACATGTTTTTAAAACAGGTAGAAAAGGTGAAGATAAAACTGTAATATGTGTTGTACACATATTTTATTGTTTTTCTCAAGATGTACAAGAACTTCGCGGATGATATGAAAATCATAGGCCCTATACCACTTGCATCAATATTTCACAGATTTATCCAAAGCGTCGATGCTTTTGCTGTAAAATAAAAGACATTAGACGTTCAAACTCATGAATTACGTTTGTCTCATTTTTTATACCTACCCTCCCTTGCAGTAACGACTTCGGCTTTCTAGTTGTTGTTATGAACTTTTATACATGAAAAGAAATAAACTGATTATTGAAAGTTAATGAGAGATTACATTAATTGATCCTTTTGAATTATTCTTGTATTTGTTATTAATATAAAGGTCATTGCCATTTAAATGCAATCAAGGTGCTGTTACAATAAAACTAAATATTTTTACAACAAATTAAGTTAAACTGACATGTAGATATTGAAAGATAAAAAAATATAAATTAAAATTTTAATATTACTACATTTAGTATTTATTCCATGTCATAATTTCCTGTCATCACTATAACTGTTAAATATGTGACAAGGAGTGGATTAATACATACCCAGACTAAGCACATGCATAGGGCTCAATATGGATTAACCAATCATTTTTTAAACAAAATTTTATATTAGTTCATACAAATATAAAAATAATATTTCATATAATATTTTTATATTATTTCAGCTCTTATTAATGATAACAAAAAATAATAAACTAAATTCAAGTTTCAAAATACAGATAGTGTGTTTTATTTTTAAAAACTGACTTAAAAATTAAGATAATTATTTTAAATTGTATTTACATGAGGCATATGCTTTGTATTTATTATTTGAATATTAAATTGCATACGTTATAGTTTTATTTTCGAATTCATTTTGAATATTTATGTTTAATATGATTAGGGGGTCCTATACTCTGATTGTTGCTATGATCCAATTTCCGGCTCTGCATGAACTCTGCATGAGTAATCAGTATGCCCAAAGAAAAGTGAAAATTACTAGGTGATAAACAAGTATAAAGTTTATAGTTCAAATATTAATCATATTGTTAACTGTCAAAGATATTAGTTATATTTTGTGACAGTTGCTAAGGCAACTTGCCCATTACACAGTGTCTTCCACAGACAGGACGTATCGGAGGCCCAAGACAGAATCTCAGCATTATATCAGCTGTACGTTCAACGCGAGCGTAGAAGATATATCGTGCACCAATCGATCATTAGAGTAGATTGGAAGTAGATCCTCAAGTTTATCAAAAAATAGATTGTTATCTGTTGAACTTCTTTTTATTTTCAAAGTGATTATGCAGTAATAATTGATTTTCCCCCACAGCGTTCATTTTCAGTGAAATCAAAAACAAGCGTCCTCAAAATTTGAGGTCTCCTATGGAATGGATGGCTTACGACACTGTCAAAATATCAGTAGCTAAATGCTGTTGGGAAGAGATTTCTAAAATGCCGGGCTTCTCATCCTCCGAGCGCATGCAGCAGCCGACCGTCCACCGACCTTCCCTTCGGCTTCTGCTCTGTGAAACCGCCAAATTCCTCAATGAACGTTTCCTGGCTTATAAGGTTTTTTTCAATTCTACGAATTTAATGAATACAAAGAAGATCCGTCATGTAATTACGATTTCAGTAAGGGGGCGAGAGGAAAGGAGAAGAAGGAGAAGTGAGCAGAGAAAGAATTAAATAGGGAGGACACAGAGGGGACTGACACGACAAAGCAAAAACCCACAAACCCTGGTTATTATAAGACAACACATACATGGCATTATTTAGTATGACTTATATTTGTATCACTGTTTTCTGTATGCTAGTTGTGTATTCTTTTACTCACTTGCCCAATGAAGAAAAGTTCTCAAGATATGAATGTAAATTACAAGTGACAGCTCGTGAGCTGAAATTAGGTTGAAGTTTTTTCCTAAGAAACTAACACCATTTTCGATTAATCATTCTTACTATTGTCTATCTTACACCATTTTCGACAACATGTGTTCTTATTTTCTATTTTTTCCGTCCTCTCCTAATCGAGACACGAGCAGAACCTCCTTTTCGAGCGTAATATTATTAGTGTATGTTTCTTAGGTTTCTGGATCGTATTTTAATCACAACCAACCAATATCAGGCGTCAGATAAGTGCGTCTCAAGAACATTATAAGACTTGCTTCTTAAAAATATTATGACTTATTTTTTAAGCATTTTCCAAAAGAAATCGGTACATCATCAAAATCTCGAAATATATGTTCCTTTCATAGTGACAATGAATAAGCGAAGACAACAAGAAAGCATGTGAAAATGTGAGTTAATGTACCAAGTCAATAACCAAGGAATATAACTACCAATGGATTCGAAACTGTATATCAAAGTTGTAAGGTTTTCTTTTTAGGTTCTGGGTTTCTTCACTCTTACAAAAAACGATGGTGGACCCATCTAATACCAAATCCTTTATGTCATCACTCCTTCAGCTAAAAAATATCTCCAAATTTCTAAGAAAACATCTCATACAAAAAATAGTTCTCCCTGTAGGTTCAACAATTGAAAGAAGCCCTTTAAGCAGAAGTAAACCCTTTAATAATGCAAAGGAAGAATAATTCGATATTCAGTAAAATATTACATACTTGGGGTTTGATTCAATGGTTCTGTTGTTACGCATAGTCTCCGTTTCATATTTCTCCCAAAAAAGTGTCGATTTTTCGCGAGAAAAATTCGTTTTGTGGGTTCCTGATAACGAAAAAATGGTTTTTTTCGCATTTATTTGTAGTAAATTACTTCTTCAAATAGGTGACGTATTTAGAATCCACATTTTAAGAGTCCTTGATACCCAAAACGTGTATTTTCCCACAAGTGTCAGTCCGTCTGTAAATAACACCAGATCCTAAACTGTGCACAGAATTTTACCAACACGGATAATTCCAATTGATCACGCTGATGTTTCGGTCCCTAGGATATGAAACGGATATTGTAATTTTTGGGGCACGTTACACATAACAGTTTTTAAGTCCTTCCTGAAACTATATTATTGAAGATAGATGTTTCACATGAAACATCTTCAAAAGTAGATCTATATTGTCATTTGGAATTTTGAAAATATAATAGTACATTTCGCGTTATTTTGAATGAAATCGTGACAATCTTTAAACTAGTGGTGCTATAGATAGAAGACTTTCCCGCCTTCTATCGCCGCCCAAAGTACATTTTTTTAAAAGTTTCTTAATTTTTCGGTTTCTTCGTAGTAGAACGGAAATATTATTTTAAGAATATTAAAGAATAGTGAAACCTTGTCTTAAACGGCAATTTCCTTTAAACAATTTGGAGCCATTATTTTAAAAAATGGCACTTACGTGCAACTACCGAGCGAAATGTGCGTAGCGCGCTATCTTCGCAATTGCGAGATCCGGGTTCGATTCTCGGGCCGGCCATCCTGATCGAGGTTTTCGTGGTTTCCCTCGGTCCTAAGGCAAATATTGGGATGGTTCAAAAAGTCCACGATCACCTTTCACCAAAATCCAATCAAATCTTAATTATTTAATGATAATAACGATAATTCACAGCGGGGACAAAGTTCTTCGTGTCAGTGGTCTACCACGCGTGTCCCTGGGTAACGCTAAGTGAGCAACAGTGATTCGCCATCTACGCGCTTGACCATTGTGGGCGTGCGGATCCCTACAAGCTGAGGGGAATGTCTGCACGTCTATATATACTGGCCGGTGCGTCACCAAATGGCTAATATGCCAAGAGTGGACGTTGGCTTAGAACTTACGCGCAAGTGTAAATTCGAAATTTAAAGCTCATTTTCACAGAAAGTTTTTGAGTTTTTGAAAAATTTCATACAAAGCCATTTCAAGCACATTAACGCACAAATATAATAGTGCTTACAAATTGCTAGAAATATGCATATTCACGGCGTGAGAGATCCTTCAGAAAAATTACAATACTGTAAATTTTGAAAAACACAAAAAATACCTCTAAATGAGCTGTATTAAAGAAGGCAATTAGCATTATCCGTTCGAAAAGTTTGAAGAAATAATTTGAGGCACTTCTGAAAATGTGAAATTCTGAGCTAGTTTTCACACAAAACGGTTGAGTTTTCAAGAAAATTTATATGACATGTACTCATAAATATAATAATGTGAACAAATTATCACTAACGTAAATATTAACGACGTGAGAGACAAGTAAAAAATACATTTTGTAAATTTTGAGAACACAAAAGAATAGAGCACACGTAGGCTCCCGCGGCTCGAGTTCATGACTTGTTCATGACTTGACATGTTCTCTACCCTGAAGAAGCCTGCGATATGACAGACGAAACGTCGGCCTCTTTGCCAACGACGCGGCGTCACCCGGACAGCCTAGAAGTCAAAAGAATAGAGCAATATGGCGTTTATGTTATCAGAGTGCATTTAGCACTATCCCCACCAAAAGTTTAAAGAAAAAATTTGGAGCCGTTTTTGAGAAAATCTTGTTTTTGTAATTTTTAAGATTGCAAATATTGCACGCAATATTGCTCCAAAGCTACTAAAATTTCCAAAAAATGTACAGGACCTTAATGAAAAAACTAAATATGGACAACAATTTTAAATAACGGAAAAATCTCTATCTTCAATTTTGTAGTTGTAGGAAGACGTGGAAACATTCAAAGTATTGCAGTTTTCGAAAATCCAGAGTAAACCGTGAATATCGAACCTATGCTACCTTTATCAGCGTATTTTACTCCATTTTTAGAAGAAATGCTCTAGCTGGATAAGATGGGAAGAGTGTCCCCGCTTTAAATTGATAATACAATTTTTCCTAAGGATTGTGACCACGAAAACCATTATTTCATGAAGTTTTAGATTACTCCCCCATTCACAGCCTTCGTAATAACGAAAAATGTGTTTGTTTTATTTTTACATTCAATGGTCATCATGAATTTCCTTTGAAAATAATGATTTTTTGTGTAAAAATTTACTAAATTTTTCGAAAATAAATTTTAAAATTTTATTTTCCGCGAAATTATAACTTTTAATTCTTTAATTCTAATTTTAAAATTTTAGAAATTCTTAAAGCAAGTTTTAATTTTGTCAGGTGTACGTCAAAATTTTAAAATGGTATACGTCAAAATTCAGCTATTTTCCGGATTTTTTTTAGATTTTCCTGATTGGTGAGCCATGTTTCAAAAATTAAAATACATATTTTTGTCCTATGTATTAGACCTGGTACCATTTTTCCCATTATTAACTGTATAGAGGTACGTACAGTAATTACAATATTTGTTTTGAAATATTAAAGGCTAATTTACGTTTACGTTACGTTTTTTACATTACGTTTACGTAACAAAGGCGCAAAACGAGTGCGAGAATAACCTGGCGCCCGTGTTGCTTATACAATTTTTTAACACGCCGTGAGCGAAATGCAAATGTGTCAGACAAACGCATCGCGATGTTTCGCATACTGAAAAAATGTATTTATTTGTATCTAAACAGTCAATTGCCCAACGTTAGAGGTTTACACAATATTTATAATTTAATACTAAAAATAACGATAATATAAAAATACATTTTAATTGTAATCGCAGAGATAATGTGACTTCGTATAATTAACAAATTGACTAACAGAGATACAATTTATGTCTATATCACAATTATTATAGTTTCTGCACATACGTCATATAGGAGAATAATAACCCAAATTAGTTCTCGCGAACGGTATAAAAAATGTACCATTTTTATTAAATCTGGGGTTACGTAACGGTATTTTCCAATTGATCAAAGATAATAGTTCGCTACTGTCAATGTCATTATTTAATAATTTGAAATTTCGCTGTAATCCTGGTGATGGTAATTTAAGAAACCAAGCTGCTAAATTTAAAAAAAATATGTTGTACTGATTCAATTCTCTCTTTGTATACATCGTAGCAAGGAGTCCAGTTTTGTTAGCTATTTCCCACAGGAAAACAAGCACGAGAACCCGCGTTTGGTGGACAGCATGTTAAAGAAAATAGTTTTGGTAATTTACGTTGGTAAATACGCGCTTAGCTCCTTAGCAACCAACCATCAAAATAACGCATTAAGAGCGCGTCCATAGCAACATCCGTTAAAATACTCAAGTGTCCATTAAAATATTTTGGCGGAATCTTAAAGTCCATGAAAAAATGTTTATCGTAGTCACGATCCTTAGGAAAGGCTAACTTTTCGATATCAAGCGGGGGCATTTTTACCATCTAATCCAGCTAGAGTCTTTAAAGAAACAATTTGGAGTCATTTTTGAGAAAATTTTGAAAATGCACTAGGGGTTTCATGTAAAGTACCCCCAAATTTTAAAGAATGTTTTTCAAAATCTCAAAACTTCGACATGAGCCAGATGGATATGGGTTTCTTCAATTTGGAAAAAAAAAATCCTACATATGGTTTAGGCCCCAGACGAACAGATAGACAGTAGGACGTTTTGAAAAAAGACACTTTATCGGACCTCCAAAACGTGTATTTCCGTGAAATTTTCGATATCGTATTTCCGCAGCATTACATAACTTCCCCTATACTACGTATATTTCTCCGTATATACGTATGTATACGGGATAGTGAAAATTCGCAACCATTTTCTCAAAGATAGTTCGAATTTGTTTCTGCCCGAACAGAATGAAGGTTACTTAACAATAGTGTAAGGGTGGAATTTTCATTAAAATTTCTGGAATTTTGAGAACTGGGAAAGTTCAGAGTTAGAATCGTCGGAACTTACTAATATACTAGAACCCAATAAATACATCGTCATCCACGCTGTCACATAGCTCAATCTGTAACGCAGCGCTCGAGTCCGGACCCAGACAGGGTAATTATTTCGTTGTTTAAATTTCTTTGTAAGAATAGGTAACATTATACTGAATTCAAAGACAGAAAGCAATTTCATTTGAACTCTTGAATTTCAATAAAAATCCAAACATGTTCTTTGCCAAATCTCTGGCGCTTCGTTTGGTAAAGAGTTTTTGAAGAGTTGACCGAAGTATTAGTAGGATATCAGTGGTCTATATTCCAGGCTGGCTGCAAAGCCTGGTGGCAGCAAGAGAGAAAAAAAATAATGGGATTAGCTGGTCAAAAGTTAGATTTTAACTCTTCAGTGGAACCCTTTTCGTGGAGTACATTTGTAGTTCACTCTTGTATATTTGCTGTTTATAGTGAGAGTTGAGAAAATTTTAGTGGGGACTTTTCAGTACCACTTGGCCCCATGTAATGATTTAATGTGAAATATGACTAAAGCGATTAAAGTGATTATTGGTGTCCTGGCGACAAGCTGGGAACTACGGTACTTCGGAACTTCGGCAACAATTATAGTTCAATCTGTATTCGGACCTCGCCCAATAGTTTCTAACCGAGAAAGCGGACCATCACTATAATTTTCCTGCGTTGTGGTTGTGAAGTTTGGGAGTTGAAAAGTATTCAAAATAAGGATCACAAGTCGTAGCAACACAATCGTTTATTCTGGAATTTGAGGCAATGGTTTTCAAAAGTCACGCTTGTACCAGAATTATGTTAAGTGTCGAAGCGCCAGAAGAGTAAACCAATTCCAATTCCTAGGTAGTCGTACAGCAATTGAAGTTCGAGAAACGTCGATCAGTCCCCAAAGTCCTGACAGGGCACAAATCAGTGCACGAAATCACGGTCCGCCGAACAATTCTCACTCAACGTAGCGCACTCAGCGCACCGACAACTCCCAGGCCAGTCTGCTCAACTGCTTCTCCTGGCGCTTGCTGGTCCGTTTAACAACATGCGCCGCTGTTGGTCGAGACTCGCTCCCCTGCCTCGACGGTGCTGGGGCGGAGCGAGACCCACGCTCGCAGCTTCTCCAGCTGCCTTCCAGCGCGCGTTGCCGCTGCGAATTTAAATATTCCTCGTACACAACGGGAGAGCTCGTATTGAGCAATCAGTTTGAGTGAAATAAGAATATGTCCTTGATTGGAACGACCTCGGAACGGGTGGCTGAGATCGCTAAGGCAATAGTGCCATAGCGATCTCGGACCGAAGGATCGCGGGTTCGAGTCCCGTCTCGGGCATGGTTGTATTGCGTTCGTCCTTTCACACCACAATCATCATTATATCGTGTCATCCTCATATCGTGTCACCATACTGT
Source organism: Gryllus bimaculatus (assembly GCA_017312745.1). NCBI lineage: Eukaryota > Metazoa > Arthropoda > Insecta > Orthoptera > Gryllidae > Gryllus > Gryllus bimaculatus. The sequence continues at coordinate 2,070,946 of BOPP01000152.1, forward strand.
TACACACAATAGTGATCGCTAGGGACGTAGAAGTTGATGCGACCTTAAATAACAAAAAATATAAAATAAAGAAAGGAGATTCCCGTCAGCTGGGGGAAAGCTTGCGCTCGTGCATGCGTCCATCGTTTTGACGAAAGAACGTGTGCTAGACGCATACGTGGGACGCATGCGCAAAATTGAACGAAAAGACGCACTGTGTGGACGCGCCTTACCCCTAGCTTCACCAAGCATAGGCAAAAGGTATCCATTAGTTCGTTTTTGAAACAAAATGTGCTTTAAATGGATTCATTTTTTTATTCTATTTGTCAATAACACCTAATTCTACATAATAACATTTAAATCTGCGTAATAAACTTAAAGTTTTTTTTAAAATCTGCGATATTTTCGTTCATGAGCAATTTTTGCCCGTGGTTGGTAAAACTTGTGACAAAAATATATGAAGGCTACTGATTTACTTTAGGAACTCTGTAGTGGCCGTCATCCATGGTAGAAGCAAGACAGTGCAGCTGTTGTTACTTGCGGGTTGCATTTCTAAAAGACTTTCAAAAACGAGTTTCTTGTTATTAGGGAGAATGTACAGTGATGTCAAGTGATGATGAACATTGAAACTTAACAATGTACAACAAGATTATCCAACACTTATTTTAATTACCTTAATTGTTCTGTAACAATGTGTACTAAATAAAATCGTTCTAATTACAATATAAACCATTCATGTTCACAAGGTAAATATATGTAATTACAATATAATAAGGAATTAAACGTATGGTCACTTTTTGCCCTTGGTTGGTACAGCACGTTACCAAAAATAACTTGGTAATGCCAGGGTTAATGAACGGTGAGCAGCGTCCGCCGAGGCGCTGCGCCCCGAAGTGCGCTCCGCCCCGCCGCGCAATCTCACTTCCCACTATTCAATTGACGTTTTGATGTAAAATAAAAAAATGCCTTCAGAAACTTAAAAATTTGGAGACACTGTTTCATAAAAATAATATTTGGGGGAGAATGGAAATATTGTGTCTTGGAAGAATGTAAATATCAAAAGAAGTGACAAATGTCCGGAGATGTGGTAATAATGGACGTCCCAGTTGTCTATAAATAAGTTATGGAAATTTTAATTTGCTACGAATTGGATTATTAGATCTGCTCGTGTATTATCCATTATGAACTTTATGAACGTAGTTAAGAATAAAGATATTAATTATATAAAGATAGGAAATTACATTCGATCACATGCACTTCAGCATTAGTAGATCAAAGAATGACTTAGCGAATTAGCTGTTGAATAAAGTGATATCGTATATTACACCAATTTTAAATGACTTGTCGTGGAAAGTGTTTGAATTCGTTTTATTTATGGAAAGAAATAGACATGTTTGTGAACGAGAAAATAAATCATCTGCCCATGAATTAACCTTTAACTCTTCACCGCGCGCGTGCACTGTTTTGGATAATCCTGAACACTTTCGCGTGCAAATCTGTCGACAGTCGAATAAATCAGGCCACATAATCCTAGGGACATATTTTCTCATCAGATGTTGCTGTCTAAAATTTCATGTGTGGTGTGTAATTTGATTGAAGAATGAACGGCTTGCAGGAGCGGACTTGACACCATCGTGTGTCTACTTCGAGAAAATAACTCTTCAGCACAAGGAACTCTTCTTCAAAAACATTGTATATGTATTACTATATAGTGTGTATTTTATCATTATTAGTCTTTGATGTTAATTTTTATAAGAAACTGGCATTGAATTGTTGCAGGAATTAATTTCTGAAGAATTCTGAGGGCATCTAGATAGGTTTCTAGATATTTTTCATTAAAAGTTGAGAAATACTTGTTCTTCCCCATGATTCCACTATTCACTTTCAATGGAAAATATTCATTAGATTTAAATAATTTCTTTCTTTTAAAATTGCTAAAAACGTTTACTTCACCTGATGTTTTAGTTATATACATAAGTAAATTAAAATACATAAAAATAATTTCCTTTTCGATCATACTTAGCAGAATGAGGCTGTTTTAGGAATGTAGTATCGAATGTAATCGGCGTAGTGTTCATGAGTCACCACGTGGATCGCTGACCAACACGTCGTCATAGGGCATTTGACACGGAGCTACTCTATAATACTGTAGCGTCGTGCCACGCTCATACGCCGGATGTTAAACAAAGGGCGGAGTGATGACGCACTGGGACTTTCCGTGGATGTAGCGGGCCCAGAGCGGCTTTGAGGAGGAGGCAATGGGGGCGGCGAGTAGAGCCAAAAGGGCCTATATAAGGTCAGGAGAACAATGCCCCAGTCTTCTTGTGCTAACGGCGTCGGCGACAGGTGAAGCGCTTGTCTGTGCGTGTAGGTGCACTAGGGCGAGGGGCCGGCAATTTATTGTCGTGACTTGCGAGACGCGTAGATGGTCTCAAAGTAGAGCGGTTTCATACAGGGAACATCGATGGTATGTTGCGGTGTGGTAGCCGTTCTCAAATTATCTCTCCTTGTAGTGGGTCTATTTATTTAGTTTATTGTGAGCAGGGTAGTTGTTAAATTGAGACTACGGTCTAGATTGTTAATAAATCTACTGTTTTACAAACCACTCTCGTCTGTGTTCGATTACACCCGTATGACGCCACAATACATATACTTTGCTTTAACCATGGCAATGTTATCTTTGTGTGCTGAAAAATGTCTACTGCAATATATGCAGAATTGTTAGATTTTCTAACAGCGCGGGTAATGGCGGATTACGTGTTACATGGTGAACGCGTGTTTCAGAATCATATCATGTACTTGCCACTTAATTCCAGGAGAGGGTGAAGAATTTACCCATTTCTTTGTTTGGTCAGAGTACACTGGTGTCCACATGCACACGCATTACCTACATAATATTCACACTCTCATTTATTTTAATCAAGGTTCAATGGTGATCCCATCTTGGCTGGTATCTGGATTGCTAGAAGCCTAAGGTATTATATAAACTTCATGAATGACTGAATTCCAATAGTGACCTCCAGCACCTGTCCGTTTCATTTTTCCTTCCGAATATCTTCCAACACGTCCCAAATAGGATGGCTTTAAAAGGTGTGCTAGAACCATGTAGTACAAACTAACGCCAGAATAATTCTTTGAAATTACCCAACGACCATGTAAGTATACAAGAGTAAACAGTTTATAACCAACTGTAGGAGGTATTCGTTTTCTGTTCAATGGGCAAGTTCAGTGCAGCATTCTCCATTAGTGCATCCTCAGCCTCCTCCTAACTACAGTGCAACCATTTTTTAAATGAGTCGGTCGCACGGAGTTTGACCTGGGCGAACGCGGCCACGGATGCCGGGGCAATCGAGCCAGGGCGGTCGCAAGAATCTCCGAAGAGGGAAGGTGGCTTTTCGCTACCGGAAAGTTTAAATTGTTCTTGCGTTATAGTACATGCTGGAACTACTCACCATTGACTCTGGTGTATTCTTGACATCTACACAAGTTTTGATTCACTCGGTAAAGATGTTCTGTGGTCTTGCAGAGATCTGTTCTTGTATATTGTGCTGTAATTCTTCCGTGTGAGGATTTGTCGCAAAAATGCGATCTTTCAGGAATCCCCAAAGAAATAACTCACCCAGATTCAAATCAGGGGAGGGTGCAGACCACAAACCACGTATGATAATTGTGTCCTAACAAACTGTGTGTAAACCTTAAGGAAACTGAAGCAGTGTGTGCGGTTGGGGAGTCCAATTGCAAATGACCGTAATTAGCTTTTTATTTGTCAACATTTGAAAGCAAGGCTCCATGATACGATGCACATTGCGGTTAGACACATTTTACGTATATGTCGGACTTTCTGATTGAAATTGTACTTCGAGCGGGCCATCACAATCCGACTATTCAACAAGACTGGAAAGCTTGGCTTTTTGCAGCGACCTTGAAACTCTCCCGCCCCAGCATCTCCAAGGGAGTTCAGCGCCCCGTTCCCGGGCGAAAGTGGGCCCGTCCACCGAACAGATTTTCCCACGAACGCGGCACACTAATAAAAAAGTCGCACTCTACAACACATTAACATTAATTTTTAATATCATTGGTTGGATCTTTTTCTTCCTTTTTTTCATAAATCTTTCTTTATAGAACCTCTCTTCATTATTTCATATTTTCGGGTGCACCAACTACTGTGGTCATTAGTTAAGTATATTGCATGTTTTTCTCAAGGGAGGTGGCGATGTTCTTCCTCCACTGGATTGTGATATTCGGCGCCGACCTACCCGTTGACTTGTGGGGTTTTCCCCAATCTTGTACCTCTTTCTTGAGGGGCATCGCTTCAACCCGGACAAGGGACCGACGTGTGTTGTATAGTGCGTTTAAGTGTCTACGTAAAGGGTGAGGATAGAATAAATAGGAAGAAACGATCGCGCCAAGTCCATGGCTCGATTCTTAGGGTGCTGCTCCGGCACTCGCTTGGTTTTGATCGGAGAAGCCGGTTGCTAGAATTCCCCTCAGACGGCAGCTGAACTCGACCCTAGTTATCTGTTTAGTCACAAATCCTGCCAGGGTCAGAGGCACTGCAGAGAGAGTTAATGCCTTGAGCCACCTCTGCTGGTCAGAACATCTCTTGATACGAAACTTTAAAATATGTGCCATTCCCCTTGATCATATCTCTTTTATCAGCATCTCTTAGATGCACCATTCCCATTCTCCATCAGTCTGTATTGTGTCATAAACTGAACAGGAACAATAGAATCACTCATTTAAGACAATTACACAATGTGTTTCAAAAAATACATTTCTAGTTAGTACTTAAAAGAACATTTAATTCCAAAAACGAAGCAGTTTATATTTATTCCATTTATTCTATTTCAAAATTTTGTCAGAGTTCCTGGAAGTTTAGTCCAATGTCATTGTCTAAATATTTGAATGTTGATACTTGCTCTATTACTTCCCCTTCAATGACTATCTTCACTATTCTTAGTTCCTTTTCTCGGAATGTCATTGTTTTTGTTTCATTTTTGTCGAGACTTATGTCATGCGTCTTGGCTATTTTATTCAGTTCATGTGTTGCTATTTGGAGTTCATCTTCTGATTCCGCCAAAATTATTTGGTCATGTGGAAACAGGAATTCCAAATAGGTTATTCGTTAAAACGCAAAAGTGAAAGTCCCGTGCTTCCATGTCAGGTAAGAATATTGCGCACCAAGCCCACTGTTGGAGTCTACACTACATCAATTCAAAAATAGGTAAAGATTAGATTAAATTTTTTTTTTAAGTAAATTCAGAAATTCAAAATCATCCCAATGTGTTTTCCTGTGTTATGCACGGTTTGGCCAGATATCATGCATGGTTCCATTCTTCTCCCTGTTTCAGAGCACCCAAGCAAACTGCCAAAATCAACAACAAGGATAGTCAGGTGTGGAGCGCCCAAGTAATGTAAATATGGCCCGCATCCATATTAAAGGTTTTAGTTTTTTGGCCCTTGAGATCTTACAAGTAGGACACCCCTAGTGAATACCAATAATTCAATTAATTTTTAAATTGATGTAAAATGGCAAATGATGAAAACGATGACAAATCTGATCAATTACAAAAACAATAAGAGAAATGACACTTATTTGGGGAGTGGAAAAATAGAAATGCAAAATAAGTAAATTGAAATAGGGAGAAAATATTTGATAAACCCAAAATATACCCCAAGACATGCATTATTTCTTCTATTCTTCAAAATAAATAAATAAGCACAATTTTTTTGAAGTAATCTTCTCAATGCTCCATAACTTTGTAGGCATAACAGCATTGCCCCTTTTCTATTGTTAATCTATTACATATTCTTATTCAAAAACATTATGCTGTAGTTAAAATTATTTTGAATTAATTTATGGGTTTCCGACTAACAGAAAAATTACAATTCTTGGAACATACTTTTGCTGTTTTACCTCAATCTGATATTTCAGATACATATGATCATTACATGAACTGGAAATTGAATCACTGCTTTCAAAATGATATCTTTAAATAAAATATTTTAAAATTATATAATAAACCACACTTCCATTAAGGATTGAAACCAAACCTTTCAGTAAATCATAAAGCTACATTATACCTCAGGGGACCACTTATTTTCCTGTTACACATAACATAACGAAATTAATGAAACAATGAAATTTTTATTTAGAAAAAATTTATTGATATTCTTAAACAACTCATCCTTGATATTTTCAAGTATAAAAATTATTTACACATCAAATACGATTTATTCAGAACTTTATAATCACATTTAATCATAACAATTCCATAGTTTCAATGCATGCTCACATATTCTCTCTTGAGCTCACACATCATTACAGTACTATATTCCATTACCCTTAAAGCCAATTCATGAACTTTCTTTTTGAGGAATGCACATATAATGAATAACAAAAATTAAAGGTGTGTACTTTACTTGCAATTACAATGATTAATATAAAAATATTCATTTGCCAATTGATGCAAATATAAACATTTTACATATTTGTGTTCTGAATGGCGCATACTGAAGAGCATGGAATATACTGTTGATGCACTCACAAAACATCTTAATAAAGATAATGTAAAGGAATTACAAATGATATGCTGCTCGTTTTAAATATTGAAGTCTCATTTGATTCCTACGAGAACTATATGGGTTAGGAGCATAACCAATAGTTCCTTGCATTTTCATTGTGCACAAGATTTCAGGATCAATAGGTGGTGTTTTCCTGGAACAGAGCAATTAAAAGTTATGGTATGTTCAGCAATGAAAAGTAAGTTTGTTCTATGCCTGCCACCACAAACAAAAATGTATACTTTTATACAATGACTCCTAGTGGCAGATATAAAAAGTCTTCTACAGGGGGGTATTTCAGTTCAGTCCTGCCCTCAATAAATTGGTTTTAAAAAAAAAAATTTAAAAAAAAAAGTCAAATTTTCAAATGTGGCTGAATAGGAGGCATGTACAAGATTAAAATACACCACTCTTTTCTCACTTTTTATTGTTTAGGTCAGTTCCTCTCAAAAAGATAAAGAGTATTGAAGGGCTTGTTATCTAATACCTTTAATAGAGATGGTGTCTCTGGCAGCGACCATCCAAATTCCCATAATGAAGCAAATCATGCTCCACAAAGAGATATAGGATTCTTGGCTTTTCATTTGTTTACAGTGTTCACAGATAGAGGAAGGTTCTCCTTGCAGGAGGTAGTTATGTGAAAAATATCAACGACTAATACAATGATGTGTTAAAATTACTTCTGGGAACGTTATTAATCAAACTCAATTTAAATTGGTATTCTGCATTACCAGAACTCCTAGAGGTGTGATGCAGGTCCAAAGGGAATATTGACATCAGGCTTCTGAGTTGTCACTTGCATGGATCGCTCAGTTTCTTTCCTGTGATTTCCACATTAATTGGAATCCAAGAAATGATCGAATTGCAGAGCCAAACAATTAGTGATGAAACTCCAGGTTTCTTCCCACCATTGTACATAACCTCTTTTAAAGATCGGAATTTTTGCGTTAGATTTTATTTAAGACAAAAATCTCCACCTTCAAATTGTAGTTTTGCAATGTTAACATTTTAGCAATTTTCAAAAAAACAGAGTGTTGGCCGGAAAAGGAAGTAACACCACTTTTTTTACCATTCTTTAATAGAGACAGGAAAACATTGCCTAAATTTCACAAACCACACTCCGAAACCTCAAACCATTAGGAAGATATTTGCTGAGGCCAACTGGGATAGTCCACCTGTATGTTTGTAATTTAGAATTTGAATGTTGGCATGTAAATTACTATGAAAATTTACTGGTGGAAAGTTTACTTCGTACACGAGTTACTTTACACAAATTATTTTTTGAGAGTTTTGTTTGCATTAGGGGTTTGAACAGGTTTTTCAAATTTCTGACTAGCTCACTTACTATTCATCTGGACTACATTACCTACCAGGACACTAATGAACAAGTGTAAAATGTAATCAAAAAGATCGAATTTTATTTGAGTACAAGCAAAATTTGAGTGTATTTTGTGTGGATTAGAGACATTAGCGTGAAGATATGTTACTCTGTCAGCAGTACCATAAAATAAAATCTAGGTCATTTGTCAATGAAAACGGCTTGCATTATAGGGAACTGCATATTTCTTGTTATAAAATTATGTTGAAAAACATTCCTTGGTACCGTTACTCTTATTGACAACTTGGTGTAGTAAAACACAGGGGCAGGATTTCTGCACCTCAAGAAAACCGTGTGCAGATTGTCCCACACATAGCACACTCAGTTTTTAACTGTGGACTTTAACTGTTCTCATGTTAAAAAAATAAATTACCTGTATGTCCTTTGGACAAGTTCTTCTGGCCAATCAGATAACAGTGGTGTCCCGTGAACTGGGTATGGAAGAGGTATGGATGCAATGGGGGAATCCATATCATCAATGCTCATAGGAGGTAATGATTCTACAGGGTCTGCAAATTCTGTTTCTTGAGAAAATGTATTAAACATAGCAGCATGTGCATTTGATGTGTATAAATGAACGGTGCCAGCTGCATCTCCAAATATTAAGTATTGACAGGATGATGATACATCAAATGACAAGCACATGACACCACCAGTATTGATCTGTAATAGAAAAAAGTATGACACAATTTGTCTTTTAAAATTAATAAATTATTTATTTTCCTTTCAGTACTCACATGATACAGATCAGGTTGCTGAGCAATTGCAACAGTGTCGACCAGCTGCATTTGCCCTATACCAGATACAATTGCTAACCGTGAAGAAAATGATGGTAGAAATCGTAGAAGTAAAGGATCAAGCATTAACTGAATGGGTGTGATGGCTCGCATCATACGCAAATCATAAACCATGAGGAATCTATCAACAGACAGTCCTCCTTGCCTAAAAATAAACGTGAAATATTGAAGTTTTAAAATAAATATAACAAATAATTTTAATATTGAAGCTGCATATACAAAGCTTACCTCTTTGAAAAACCACATGTAACTAAAGTATTTCCATGAACATCAAAATCAGACAGGCTTCCAGAATGTGCATCCAAAATATGCTCAATTTTTAAGGAATTAAGAGCTCTGAGCTCAATCCGGCCGGATGGATCACCAGCACAAATAAATCGCCCATGTTGCCGCAATATGGCACATCCACTAGAACTGGTAGAATGCTGAAAATTTAATGATTTGCATTAAGGTAACAAATTTTATATAAATCCTGATCACAAAAACTCCTGACAAACAATTTTAAAGAGAATATGATTTGTTTCGCAGCATTACCTCTCTGGGCAGTTATTTACAACAGAGACTTACACTTCTTTGAAGTCACCTGGGAAACTTGGGTATTTTATTTAACAAAACTTGGCACGTTCTTTGTCCATTGTTTGCCCAACCAAAATTTTCTTTGCCAACCCACACAAAAAAATTAGAAGCAAGTAACTTTTCGGGTCAAATTACACAAGTCATGGAAATTGAGGTGTTATGAAAAAACGTGGCACATTGTTTTGGTGTTTTGAACTGTGGAGGCAGTGGTGGCAGTAACGGCTACAACTGTCCTGAGGGCGGTAATCTCACCACCTGCCCATAGAGACCACGGCCACAAGCACCTAAGGAAATACAATGTCGGTGGGCATTCACCTGTATGCCTCTTGGATTCATTGTAGCCATCAATTAATTTGACTAAAAGCAGAGATGTTTGAGTTGTAAGAGCAGATATTATGTTGTAATAATATGTAATTTCCTTTTCAACTAATTTGTTCATATCAGAAGTTCTGCAAACTCTTTCAAAATTTCTTCTCTTCCAATATGCCTGATTACATTCTTTATTAAAATTAGCTTCTCTCTTTTTCTCGTGATCTAATGAAACCTCTCACGTTCTCCTTTATTTCCCGGCAACTGCATAGCTATAAGAGAGGGAAAAAAAGGCAAACAAGTGTTTTGCTTCTAAGGCACCACCGTCTGACCGCAGAGTGGCTAAGTTCATCAACAGACATCAGGGTCTCGTGGCTCCGGTTGGTAGTGTTATAATACAATTTCCAATAAAACAGCACATTCCATGTGTTAAGATTAACTGGTAAATGGAACCCTTCAATTTAATGATTAAGGCGGCAACATCATTTAAATTCTTAACAAGCGTACAAAGATATGGCTTGGATTGCAGTGATATCTACAGAAAACTATCTTAGAGATGATTTCATTCTTTTTCAGTACATGATCTTTTAATAATTGTTTTATTCAGATTTTTTAATGTAGCTCAATGCCTGAGCGGTTAATGCTACTACAAGTGTATGCTTCAAATTTGAACGCTCTTCAGTTTCCAAACGCAGTTAGGAGTAATTGGCAGTGTATATTTACGTCCTGTGAACAGATTTTCACAAATAAGCGTGGAAGCCATACACACAAGTAAATGCAAAAATTGTGCACTTTTTTCTAGTGAGTCAAATTTTTCAATTTTTTTGGACACCGTAGTTCGCAATCATCACAATGCAGTTTCAATGGTTCGAGTAAGTGTGGACGTCACTTTGTTACTTCAAATGTGAGTTTGGTTGGAAATTAGAGATGCTCATCGAGGGTGGAAGGCAAATAATTCAGTACTAGTGAGTATTTTTGATGCAAAGAGTGAGATGATAAACTGACTTCCACATTCTTAGTATTGTTTACATTCACTCTTTTCTCAGGTTGGATAAAGAAAAGTACTTTAAACTTGTTAAGCGCACATTTCCAAGATGCAATATGTCCTCTTTCTTTCAGTACATGGCACGCGCATCTTTGTTATCATCTAAAAAATAATGTACTAATTCTAATTTTCTTCTGAATCTTAATGTTCACAGATGCAGAAATAGATTGACTATTTGTTTCATAAGGTAGAGGTTAAAACTGAACTTCAATTCCTACCAATAATGAAATGTTATTCAATCATATTATTTGACATTGATAAATTAATAGTTATTTATAAAACAAGGGGTTTAAGGAGAGCTTTATTTACGAGGGTGAACAGTCATGTCCCAAGCGCAGCAGCGCAAGGAACATAATTATTCTCTTGAGTGAATAAAACTCAGGTAAATCCCCTGTCATATTCAAAGCTTTATTTTTAAACCATATTTCTTCGCATGCACATCTATGCCACGAAGGAGGAAGCAGTAAAGTAGACAGCACACATCTTTCTGAAGTCTACCTTCAGGTGGCTGTGATTGCTGCTGCTTTGCATTCTGCATGGAAGAATGGAGGAATTATCGAATCAGACAAATGATACATATTATTAAGACTTTGAAGATGAATATCTACACATCCTAATAATATCATGAAAGAAGCAGAATATGACGTTGCAAAATTATTCTCTGAAAAATCGAGGCGTGTACGAAAAAGAGTATGAATGTGTCTTCAAATGGAAAAATGACAGGAAAGTAAGTTCAGAAGAAATTGTACTTGTGTATTTTAAAGAGAAATCAGAAACACAAGTCTTCAACGTTTTGGAGGTATTATTCGAACGTTACAGGTCAAGGAAAATGTTGATATCTTTATGTATGTATGTATGTATGTATGTATTTCTCTAGGAAAAATGGTTCATGATGAATATTCAACACTTTAATTGATAATGATATTCTTAGCTTTTTAGATGTTGTAAATTGAAGGTATTTTTGAAGAGACTGGAAAAGGCTATTAGCCCAGAAAACTAAGACTTTTACAAGACTTGAATTTTACAGATTTGTTAAAGACGCTTGTGACAATCAGTACTTACTGTTGGAGGTTAGTTTTTAACTTACAAATATGTATTCTCTTAGATTTATGGTATATCCAAACACACTTTTGTCAGATTGTAATGATAACGGGAATCCCTGGTAGGTGTAGTTACTTTAATCCTGGGAGCAATACAGACACATTTTAACATAAGAAAAAGTGTGATTAAAGCGGAACTTAATCGTGTTTAAAAATAAAACTATTTACATTAGGTCGTTGAGGTATTAGAGCCCTACAAATAACAGAGTCATTAAAATATCGAAGAAGTATTCACAGAAGACACGAAGAATGACAGAATAATTAATTACCATCTGATGGGCAAGTGTACAACAGGCACGATTGGCATGAATTAATGAAACAGCAGTAATAAATAAAAAAGTTGTTTAAACATTTAAGTGTTGAGGAAAACTACATTTTCATCTCAGATGTGTTTTAAACAAACAAGAACAAACATTAACAAAACTGGTGTTAACTTGTGATTTCCAAATCTTAAAGAGGATATATATATAGTTACATGGAATGTCCCACTATATGAAAATTAACACATGATCTTCGTCACACATACACGTCCTAGAAGTTTATAATATTTATTCTGAAACATCCTGCCTGAAACACACACACACATGCAAATTGCATTATACAAGGACTACACATCCAACTGCAACAGTATTTATGAAACCTACCAACATCCACAAGGAAATACTCTCAAGTTGCTCACATGATAAGTAGCACAAGATGATTTCGCAAAGATGTGTAGGTGACACATAATAAAAGTCACATATGAACGTGTACCAAATTTCAACAAATTTTTCATCCTTCGTCATGCAGGATATCATCCACAAACCATTAGAAATAGGAATCCAAGCTTACTTGACTGAGATAAGAATGTAGTCTCCTAAATAGAAGTAGTGTATGAGGACCGTTTTCAGGGACTAATTAGAAAGATTGCTCATAAAGAGTTTTTCAATATGGCAAGTCCACAACTAGAAAGAGGCTAGAAATTCTGCAATAACCACCAATAATTCCAAATGTGTTCCAGATTCATTTCACTTCGAATGGATAACGTAATCAAACGTTCTTACTGAATGTTGTAGTTCATACCTCACCAGTTTCCTGACATTCATTCAAATTAAATTCGATTATTTTTTCCTGGTGGCCTCCCATCAACACAATATCTGGCGCTATTTGCAAAAGGCACAGCATATCCACCATATTGTCAGATCTGAAAAATAATAATGTAAAAAACATTTGCAACACATAGATTCAGAAATTAAATGACCAAGTGAATTATTAATACTTGATTACCCATGAGTAAATAATGGTATTCCTCGCCGCATTTGACACCGCAATGAATTCTGTGTAAGAGCCAAAATGCTATCATCTAGAGAAGCAATTTGTCGCACTTCTTGAGTATTATGTACTCGGAAAGAGGTGTGTTTCTGCATACCAGGACCATAATATGATGTCACATGACCCTGAAAAGAAATATAATAAGTTTTTATTTTCCGGTAGGATATACATCAATTGGCTCCTTAAGTTTTTTCCAGAGATGTCACTGTAATATAATGTTTGAACCACATATTCTGCATGTTTTCATAGAATTTCTTATGAGGAGTTTCCTATCAAAACCAGCTCATTACATCTGGAATGTTTTATGAGAAACAAACATCTCCTAGCGTCCACAGACAGAAATGAACAGGATACATTCCCCACACCATGTGGGAATGAGTGGGATTTGAACTATTAATCCCTCGCAAGGCTATGAAGGAACCCCTAAACTTACCAAAAACGTAGAAAGGAATGTTGGTAAATAATTGAAGGAGCAAGTATTGACCACACCTCAGATATGGCATTGCAGTCTTTTCTACCCAACAGGGCCAATGCAACCGACCAGACTGGCCAGGAAGTGTTTCCCGGCAGGAGACCGAAAACTAACTGTCGGTGAGGTTGTAAAAAATTAAATTCATAAAAATATTGCAACAAGCCTCCCTTCACACTCGTTACCATCAGCTAAAGAAATTTATAGGGTTCCATTTAAAAAATCAAAGTTGTGTCATTATCTCTTAAAACAAAAATAGCTATGGTTTTTATAAATTATTATACTGTGTGTCCCACAAAACATGCTCATAACATGATATACAGATGTCCCACCAACTATGGGCCACCCCCATAACTTCTAAACGGCTCACGATATCGAAATGCAGTTTTCGCTCAACAATGTGGAATCATGCGACAAGTAATATGCAATACAGATATTGCTCGGAATATTTTGTTTTCATTAAATTTAATCTTTGATTTTTTAAATGGATATCTATTTTTCTCACTAACAACAATAGAAAGAGTATTTCAATGATATTTCATTAGATAATGTTTTGATAGAAATTTGGCAATAAAATACTACTTCCCAATAAGTTGTTTTAAATTAAAACCGATCAAAATTTCCACAGCCCTTGCAACTATCACTGTTTGGAAAAGTGGCCTTCGTGGTGCCGAGACTTCCACGCGATAACTGAATTTCGATATCGTGAACCGTTTAGTCGTTATGGGGGTGGCCCATAGTTGGTGAGACACCTGCATACCCTCGAATATTTGCGTTTTAATGAAAACAGCATCTCAATGGTGCAACGGTTCAGGAGATACTCTAAGGGAACATCTTAAATGAACAACCCTGACTATAAACATTCTGAAAGACAATTTGCAGCCAAGTGTTAGTAAACTGGGCCCGGGACGAAATTGTATTTTCCAACAAGACTATGAACCACGGACGTAGCGTGACTTTCGTAACAAGGGAAGCTTTAGTTTTAAGCTGTGGGTTGCGTGAGTGTGATGAACAGCGGGTCTTTAGATAATTCTGGTTTATCATTTTTTGGTTGTTAGGTATCAGGTGACTCACAACGTTTTAAACTTCTCGCTCTTTTTAACGGTGTAAAACTACACGAAATCTCTCAGCACAACTCTCGCTTGAGACTCCTTTCTTCTACGTAAGAGACATTTCTCTCAACTATATTCGCTCAACGCGCCGCTGGGCTTCTCTCTGCGCCTTCATCCGCTTTAGTCTTACTTTTCACCGACGTGCCCGCCGAAGTCTTTGTCCTCCAAGCTGGATGACATTACAACTCATATACAGATACGCAGATTCACTGTCTGCACTCTGTGCTGTTCAATGACAAAACATCACTTCCCCCATTTTTAACATCACACTCTACAAAATACCAGTGTATTCACAATCTACATTATGCTTACCAAAACTAATGACTTAGGTGGTGAACGTACTAGATAAAAAATTACAGAGAAATACGAGATAATAAAGATTCACACTACTTCGCGTGCTCGCCTGTCATTCAAATTCCACATCGAGCAGAGCTCCGCACTTGTCCTTGGCCCGAGCTACTGCGATTGCATCCGTTCTAGTCCTGCGGTACGCAAATAACTCTAAACCTCCAGAAAATATTAAACTTCACAATTTGATTCCGGGTCAGAGGCGGAGCAATTTGAGATAAAAGTTCAATGAAAATAAAATATCTTTATGGTTTCCACATACAAATATTGTGCTTTCAAATTGATAGTGACGCGGCGCTTCCAACACATCCGTAGATGCTACTTTTCGGCACCAAGACACGGTCCTAAAAAAGACGACTTTGGCTGCTGCACGAAACGCCAACACACCTCCACACACCCCAACAATCACCGGAAATGAAGCCAATAGAACATCTGAGGAGTTATCTGGGTTCAAAAGTTAGACTTCACGAGTACAACTGAACTCAAGGCAGTTTCAAAGGATGAATGTGAGAAAAAAATTGGTTGAGTCGACTTCCTAACCTGCCCATTTTTGCGAGTCTACGCCTTGAAAACTTCAGGCAGCAAATCATCTTAGAGAAAATCCAATAAAATATTAGGAATTAACTTTATTAACAATTATATCTAAATAAGGCCTCTAGGATGGCTCATAGGAAGCTTCCCATGGTGTGATTCCAGATTCGATTCTTGATTGTGGCAAAATAAAGTTGTAGCTTTCGTCTCAGTCTCTGTAGCTGTGTGACGAAGAAAAGAAGAACGTGAAGCCACTTAAACGCAATGTTGCAAAATATTACTTACTTAAAACATTCTCACCGTCAACATTCTTCCCCTCATTTGCAAGTTACACCTTCATTTGCTGGGCATAAAATTACTCGGCCAACCAACTTCCGAGCCTCACGGCAAACGTACTTTCTTTCATCGGTACAAAATTTCTAATTAAAAGTCCTAATTTAATTTACTTCATTTAAGGATGACAGATTACACATCAACAATCCACATAATTTTCCTCATTTCGGATATCTTAGGGCAGAAATCATAGTCGGTCCTTAAGGAGTGCTTAAGTATTAAGGAATGCTTAAGCAATAGGGGTACCTTAAAATGAGAGGTCACTTAAGAAGGCTTCTATTTCATAGACGTCTCTTATGGGAGCAGAAATGTGTTCCTTAAGGCATCGCAAATGTTGCAACGTTGCATTTCTGTCAATTGACCCAGTTTAACAGTAGTTTCCGTCGTTTCGTTGGTCGTTGACGGTAACCATGCGATTTCGCTTTGACTTGTGTTTTGGTGTTGAATTTATTTTCATTTGCATTTGCGCTTTATTGAAATTAAGCGCAATTTTACGAAGCTTATAAGGGTGAGCATTTTGGCGTTTTATCAGTTCGAAATGCAAAAAATCTTTCTATCTGATGAAACTACAAAATTATGTTACGTACCAACATTACTGAAATTTCATAAATTATTCGGCACAGACTAGCTTGACTAACTTAATAGAGATCTGCGCAATCTAAAAAATGATTAAATTTAATTTATATACATTTATCAGTTCTACAATAAAATTATCTAGAACATATAAAAAAATCATTTCTTTCATAAGATTGCATAAAATATTTCAAATATTTTGCAATCTCATAGAAAGAACCTGAAAAGATGAAGTTGTGTAAAATACTATTAATTAAATATGTTATTATTAGCATCTTCATTAGTGAAGATTTTCGTAAGCCTCTCTTCATTTCATTTCTTCTTTCGTCATTGAGAGGAACAAGATTATTTAAAACAGTGATTTTACGAAAACAAAACTACCGTCTGAATTATTCTTCGTTGTATATTTCCAGTGCATTATCAGCATCTCTGATACCCTTCGTTACACGGACGATATTTTGAGTGTAATCTCAAAATACTACAAGAAATCATCGTCGTTGTCTGCGATGTCGTGTAAAATTGTATGTTCGTAGACTTCACTTCACCAAAGCTGGTTAATCCTCTTGTGAATGAGGAATACTTAAGGCTACAGGCGACCTACCTTACGAATGAGTGGTTGCTCATTTATCACTCATTTGAAAATAAAACTCTATGAATCGGAATCTCTTACTTAAGGAACACTCATTATAGGAAACGACTATGAATTCGGCCCTTAATATTTAGTTTTTTAAATGATAAAGATGGATTTTGCTGTAACGGTTTTACCTGGATCGCTTGAAAACAATTTGCCCAAAATGATTTCATGTTTGATTGCTCATTAAACCGAAGTGGAGGTAATTTGGTTTGCCAATACGTTGTTCAGAACTCTTCACTATTTTTTACTTAAATTGTTCCATTGGACAAAAAAACTAAATTTTCACTTACTCATAAAGGTCGTACAATATCAAGTATACAATTGCCACACCTTTACCAATCGCTGTAACTTACCCCTTGATTTCCCACCCATACAAGTTCTTCTTGACGATCAAATGTCACAGTTGTTGCTCCAAATCGTTCACCGCCATCGGCGAACACAGTACGTGTCTCATGAAACTCGCCGCCATAATCATGTCCAAAGTGTGGACTCGTAGAAACGAAGTCATTAGTAGGCAAATCATAGGAGTCGCCTTGCACTTCATATGATGAAGCAGTATCGCCATACACTGCAAAGAAACAAAACGTCACGTCAGTGCAATGTAATAACATTAATTCACTGAGGGTTTAACAGTCCATTTAGCCTGTATACCTAATAACACCTAATCGTTAGTAATATTTCGAATCAGAATGTGTTGATTGGGATACACTAGTTAACAACTTCCACGGTTCATTTTATTTAAAAACTCAATGGCGACTTTTAAAGGGCTCGATAAGTGAACTTACAAGAACCAATGGTACTATTACAATACATGCTTTATCGCATTATTTCTAAATTTGCATTTTTCAAAAATCCAGAGTGAAACAAAAATTAGACATGCATCATTATTTCAAGCGCCTTTTTTTTCTCACTACCGCTTACGCAATAGATAGAAAGTTGTGTAATCTGCGAAAAAAACGCCTAATTTTCTGCAGAAAACTCTTATTACAGGGCCCTGGTAATGAAAAAGTGGATAAATCAATTTGCTATATTCAGAAAAAATCCTCTAACACAGAGTAGCCAGAATCCATGTTACGTCTGCCTGCCCGTCTATACATCCGTGTCTGTGAACAACGCTAGTGGCTACACCGTTCAGCCGATTTTCTCCAAAACTGATACAATCCAATCGATCTGGCTGATGTCGCGACCCCTTAAATTTGAAACACATATTTAATATTAAAGGTGCTTTGCATGAATCTGCTGGGACATTTTCGACATTTTCAAAAATTGGCTCCATCGTTTTTGACAATTATGTTGTTGGATAGAGTGAAGGTTGTTATAAGACAATGGTGCAGGTCTCATCTTCGCTGAACACTCATTTAATAAGCTAATTTAATAAAAATAGCAAAAATTCAAATTTCTTTCGGCGACTTCCCACAATAATTAAAGAGCTTTTCCCTTAATGAAATCTTTTCCTGAAAGGTAGATTTGGAAATAAGGTCATGAATAATTGTTCCACCGCTTTAGTACTTTACGCAAAATTTTGCGTGAAAAACCGACACTTTTTAATTTTGTTTAAGCATTTTCTCTCTCAAAAAGTGCTCCATCGTCTCTGAATACAGTTGGTTGTTCGATAGTGTGAAGGTTGTTTTAAGTGAACAGCGCAGGCCTCATGTTCGTTGAAAACACTGATTTTTCGAAAATTGAAAAAAATTCAATTTTTTTCGGTGTCTTCCTACAACTACAAGAACGAAGATACGTTTTTTTCTTAATGAAAAGTGTTCATAAAAACAGATCTAAAAATAATGTCATGTTCAATGTTTCGGAAACATGAGTATTTTGGGCGAAATTGTATGTCAAAGGCGATTTTTATTTGCTTTTAAACATTTTTTCTTAAAAACGGAATAAATTTTTTGGATTACGTTTGGACCTTAGATAGCGTAAATGACGCTGAAGAAAATGGTGCAGGTCTCATGTTCATTAAGATGCCTGATTTTTCGAAACTTTAAAAAAAATTAAAAATTTTTCGACGTTTTCATACAACTGCAAGTTGTGAAGATGAAATTATTTTTCTTAATGAAATGTGTTCATCAAAAACAGATCTTTAAAAAAGGGTTTTGTTAAATTTTTCGAAAATGAGTAATATTTTGAGTAATTTGGCGTCAAACTTAGTCGCCCGCTCCGAATACCCTTCGCCTCGTGAACTTAATGAGTGATTCTGGGTATTTGGATGCAACAAGTTCGAATTTTTATATTATTTCATATATCTTTGATCGTTTCTTACTTCCAAGTCTTTGTTGTACGTTTACAAATTAATCTTTGAGGAATTCTTTAAAAAATATTTGAAATAGTATATGAAATAAACATTTCTAGCTTTCAGGGAATAACAGATTGGAATGCAACAATGGAAATTCGCGTCGTGACTCGCGAATTTCTGTGAATAACTTCTCATTGTTGCAGGCGCGGCTCAACGGGAAGGGAAATGAGGGGAAATCCCCCCTAACATTTTTCTATAACTATTAATTTACACTTGTCACAAAACTTTCAAGTGATAATATTTTCGAATAATTATTAAAAAGAAATATATCGTATTTCAGCATGAGCTGAGTGTAGCATGCGACACTTTACAAAATCTGTAACGACACGTTCGACCAAAACATTTTTAATTTCTCCTTCCAAAATTTGTGTTTGGATCCGCCCATAATGATGTGACACGATTTAGCTGAATGAAAAGAAGTTATAATTGAAAAAAATTGTCTTTATATTTACTTGAAAATATTTAGTTTAGCACCAAATGTTCAACGATTTGTAATGAGTTGCAGTTTGCAGATTTTTTTTGAGAAAATAATTGTTTAAAAATTGCCCATCAAGAACATTGGTACTATAGTACGATTTATTTTAGTAAATCCTTTGACGTAAATCAGCTGTTGCGGCTTCATCTAATCGGCAGCTTAGGTGTCGCTACAGTGACGTCACTCTGGGGACGTTCAAGCTCTTGATTAGATGAAACCGTGAACAGCGTACGTTTACGTCAAGTGCATGCAAGTAATTAAATCCCAGTATACCTGTTGAATGTAAACACGAAAGTCATCCAACCCGATCTAACCTACGAGGTCAGCACGTAAACGCGCGTAGGTCCCAATTTTTAACTTATATTCCAAAACGGTGCAATATCCTCAACACAGAAGTAGCAGATATTAACTAATTTTAAAGGAAATTTAATTATTTATGTTATGTTCAAATGTATAAAAGTTACAGAATTTGAAATTTTTCAGCACTTTCAATTTCGTTTCTTGCGCATCCTGACGCCAAAATCAAAATTTCGGAAGCATTTTCCTTGTTTTACGCTCAGTCAACAACAAAATACTGGTTTGGCCCGAGTTGAAATTCCGTCGATCGAGTTCCGATTATGTTTTCATATATTTTTTAAATCTACATCCTATCATGTTGTAACATCAATGAATACTAAAATGAAGGATTTAAATAAAAATGGATATCTTTTACATTAAATTAAAAGTACATTTAAAAAAATACTGATTAAATTAAAAGTGATGGATTCCTATGCACAAATGAGATTAGAACCTCGAATTTCTAATTGTAATGTTAGGTCCATTTTTCAATAACATTGCAGATATTATTTGGATATTTTAAACATATCATAGATTCCATTATAATTTTATTTTAGGAAAATGATTTTTCTTTCTGTGAGATAGATTCTCGAAATTAATTATGACAATGTTTCATGATTTTACAATCTGAGAAACAATCTTTATATTGTCAACAAGTGCCTATTTAAACATTATAGACTAAAAATAACTATCCTGTGAGAGTTTAAAAATGTCTGTTTGGTATAACTGAATTATTGAGAAATCAACTAAAACAGAATTCTTGGGGAAAAAAAATAGATTGAAGGTGAAATCACAATAAAAAATTCCCAATTATTATGTCTGCACCCTTCACCAAAAGAAAAACAAAGTTCTTTCATACTACCAGTCACAAGTGTTGAAATAAGATCATTTTATGCATAAAAAATAGATAGAAACAAGTAATTTTTGTTTTAGCATTTACATTTATATCTGTACTTCTTTTAATATTCCATACTAACGTTTTTAATAAAACAGTTTGATGTAAAATAAAATGTATTTGAAAACACTATTTTCAAGTCTATACTACTTCAGATATTATACAGCCTATTTTCACCTTTTGAGAGTTTATTATAGGTGCCTATTGTAGAATTTAGAGCACAAATACAAGTGTTGAGGATAGGTTTAACATCAAAGTGTTTATGCAGTTTATTTATTTTTTCAGCTCCTATTCAAATATTACTTCCATATAATGCTAATTAATTTATTGGATAATCCCTTTGATCAAAGAGAAACTGCATTGAGAGTGACAACTCAAGCAAAGAAAACCCTTAGAAAATCAACATCATTTGCATTTGTATAACATTTAAGAATGAAAGCATCATGTCTGTTGCTATCAATAGTACATTTCAGTGTGAGGGAATGGGAGAAGATTTATGTCTGCTCTTGTCACTCCCAGTAATTTTTGGAATGGAAATTGTCTGTTCATTTAATTGCTCTTTCATTAATTTAGAGAGAAACAAAGAACAACAAAAATGCCTAATATTAACCTAATTTCCACTGTTAAATATAATCTTATGACAGAGAGATGTCTGAATTTTTAAAATGCCAGTAAAGATTTTATTAAACGTTTAATTTTTGAAATATGTGTATAAACAACAAGCAATGATAAGCACAAAGTAGCATCAAAATTCCAGAATTAATATTATTACAACATGGTAATTCACACAGAATGTTATGACAATTTTCTTCAGAAAAATATTTTCACATATGTTAAAGCTACATGTTCTGTACATTTACTAATATGCGATTACAATGTAGTCCGTTTAAATGTTTAATACAGTAATAAGAAGTCTATTTAGCAAAATTACAGCACATAAACATAACCTAATGGAGCACAATTCTCCAATACTCACATAGAATTTCATTAGGTGGTGGTCCCAAAGCATGATCAAAATGCGATATTCCAGGATACTCCATTTACACAGTTGTTTATATCAATTAATGAAACATTGAAAAAAAAAATTACAAACGCGACAAAACAACTTTCCACTCACACGCAACACACTCAGCTGGCTGGCATATTGACAGAAATACACGAACGACAGTTCCTAAACGAACCGTTCACAAAGATTCATTAACGAGAGAGACGATAATATGGCAGGAACTATGTCAGCTTTTGGCGGGAAAATGTTAAGTGGTATATTGTAAATACGTAAGCGTTTCCAAAATCAAAATTAGTAATTTTTACTATCTCATAAAGTACTTATGTAGTATACAGAAATTACTGTAATGCCGCGCAAAAAAGTGCTGTGATTTTTCGACAGAAAAACTCTTCTTGTGGGGCCTTGATACTGAAAAAGTAGATAAATTATGTTCCAATACGTAGTAAATTACATCCTTTACCGTATTGTGTAGTCAGAATTCACGTTGTGTGGGTCTCCGATACCGAAAAATTTGTTTACAGCAAAACGTCCATCTCCCAGTCCGTCTTTCAGTGACCAACGCTAGCTTTCACCAATTCCGCCCCCTCTCGATATTGTTGATGTCGCGGACCCTTCAATTTGAAACGGATATTTTGATTCGAGAGTACGTTGAAACCTTAACATTTTCAAAATTCACAAACTGTTTTGTTTCCTTTTATCATCAAATAGAACAAAAACACTCATAAAAATTGCGAGCATCATATTTTCAATTAATTATATTTTCGAAAATTATAAAAGTTTAAAAAATGTGCTTTCAGAACCTTTCTCCATCAAAGGTAGATCCTTTTTCATAATAAAATCTGTTCTACAAAGTTGGATCTTTATACGAGATAAGGTCATGTACGATTTTTCAAAAATCTGAGAAGTTTTCGTATAATTTGGTTTGAAATACGTGCAGTTCTTGCAAAATCATTTTCTCAAAACACCTCCAATTTTTACACTCTCACCCTTATTAACTTAAGAAGAGAAAGCATTGTTATCGTACGCCAGAACACTGCGAATTTTCGGCACACAACTCTTGCACGAATTGCCGGCCTCTGGTAATGAAAAAGTGGATAAATCCAGTAGCTAAATTTAGGGGGGGGGGGAATCCTCTAACACGCGGTGCAGCCAAAATCCATGTTTTGTGTTTTGTGCGTTCTTGATACCGAAAAATCGTAAACGACGGACAAACGTCTGTCCAGCTGTGCACAACGCTATCGCAAAAACCGTTCAACCGATTTTCTCCAAAGTTAATATTCCCCAATCGATCTGGCTGATGTCGCGAACTCTGGAATTTGAAATCGATATTTCAACTTTGGGGGAACTTTACATTCCCTTTCCCTCCCCCCGTTTCAGAGCAACAAGGCAAACTACCGAAATCAACAATACGAGAAAGCAGCGTCGTGCCTAGGGGCTGGCCAGATAGGCGGCTGCCAGAAGCGCAACCCTCAGGGGGGCGCACTTTGCAGACCCAGAGCCTGCGGGCTGTTGGTGCACAGGCACACAAAATTAAAACATGACACTAATTCACATAATAACTTGCACTCGATTAAGATAGGTGCCCACACAAATTAAGAAGTTTAGGATGCCCCAAGTTAACACACAAAATCTGTACCAAATCCTAAATAAAATATTTAAGAAAAATAATTCTTGATGGTCATTTCAATTTTCGTCACAAATTTGGGCTTGATCACAAATTTGGTAGGTCACATCTAGACCGAATCTGCGGCTTTGACTATTATTTTTCTAAATAAATCTACGTTCTTTCTACAGATTTAAAAGAAACTATTGAAGTTTTTTTTAAAACAACCATAGTCCAAACAATTTTTCAGGAGAGCAAAAAAACGATCCGGAACAAAAATTGGTAAGCATATGAAGTATGAAAACTGGTGTGCACTTTCTCAAGTTATTGTAAATACTGAGGAACTGAGATAGAATGGGGGATGTATGGACTAAAATGTTTGTTTCAAAAAATGAGAAATTTGTGCATCAAAATTATTTATTTTGGGCTGTAATATTACAATATTTTAATGAATAATCCAAGAATTAAATGCACTTAATCAATTTGGAATATTATTTATCAACTTATTAATCTTCGCCATTGATGTTATCATGACAAATTTGTTCTTCGATTAGTAATTATAATTTAGGGATTTTTAGGTGTGGAAACTTATGGAGCGTGAATACATTACATGTTCAAATAAGTAATAACATGTTATTAGTGTAAAAAGGAGATTATTAGAATATTACAATTCTGTAATATTTAATCATTACTATTACACATTATTCTAACCATTTGTATTTGCTTGCAAAAGCTATCAGCTGCGTTGTAAAATAAATATCCCAAATGAACTCCAAATGTTGCTTTAAAGCAGCGTTGGCAACACCGCACTGTTGCAAAAGCAGCCGCCGCAGCCGGTGGATCGTTTTATTTATTAACTTGTCATTCTTTTACTTTCTACCGTAGTACCCTGAATATTTAAAAGATAAAGTATGCATCGGATATGTTCGTGAATACACTGAACTTTTTCTTGTGGTCCGTAATTGGTGGGACATCTGTATACAGAATGTTCAATTTATCTGAAGACATTGAAATATCTCGAGAACCACTCATCGGATCAAAAACAGTGTGAAATGAAACATATTCGTCTCAAGGGGGACATCTAATGATACCAAACTCAATCCCCACTCCCTGGCGATAAGGGACAGACGAGTTTAAAAATTAATGAAAACTCCCATTTTTATTGCACATTCGGATTCTCCATAATAAATTACTCCAATTTGACCTAAGATTCCAGTAATTTTGGTCAAAGGTGGCGTTGTAATCGACAAAAATAAAAATTGGTAAAAGATCGTTGAAAATGGGAATATCTCAAAAAATAGACGTGAGATCAGCAAAATAAAATTAAATATGTTTGATACTCTAATGGAAAGGTCGCACGCTTCAGGTGAGGACGCGTGTTTTATGAAATTATCTTGAATAAAACGTTGCTGTGAATGATGCCAGGAAACATGCTGTTTTTCTCTACCTGCAAGCACTTTCAGGGCATTGGGGACGCTTTCAGGGCATCCAGCTCTATTGTGTCGGCACAACCCCCGCCCGGCTGCATCCGGTGACTGACGTGAAAATACGGACGCCGTTGTCTTCGAGCGCCGTTGCACCATTATCTCGGAACTTGGATGACGTTCCAGTTTCGCAGAATTTGGCAAGGCTCGGGCATCCGTCAACGACCCCGCGATTGGGCGGAAGAAACCGCACGACGCGTGCCCGCCAATCGCGGGAAATGAAGTGGGGGAGGGTCATGTGACCCGCGAAGCCGACGAGGCAGCTAAAATATGCTAGCTCTACCATTCCGATTCCGATTTCGATCAAGGACACAACTAGAAGTAGGTGCGCCTTGCCAAGGCGAGGGCGAGTATTGACTCACGGGGACGCCAGCAGATGCACGGCCGCATCGCCGCCGCACCACCGCCCGAATGCATTGCCGCATCGCCACATCACAGGCCACCTGTAGAAACGCTGACACTGAAAGAACGCAGTGGGCCACGACTGGGCGACGACAGTGCGGCGAAACGCAGCCTGCCGCCCCAACCTCCTTGCTGATGGACAAAGGGTCGAGGCGAGACGCAGACTGCCGCACCAACCTCCTTGCTGATGGACAAAGGGTCCAGGCGAAATGCAGCCTGCCGCCCCAACCTCCTTGCTGATGGACAAAGGGTCGAGGCGAGACGCAGACGGCCGGCAACCGCCGCTCACGCAACCGGGGTCGTGCACACCGGTGAGGACGCCGCCGGCCGCCCGACTGCCTTGTTGAAGAACAAAAGGGGAGGCGAGACGCAGCCTGCCGCCGATCGCACCACGCCAAACGCCGGGGCGCGGGGCCGCCGCTCCCGCGGGAAGGGCCATGACCGCCCGGAAGGACTCCGCTCGGTAGCCGATGATGAACTCTGGCCCGCACGGCCATATAAGTTAAGATTAGATATAAGGTAGCTATAAGAAATAATTTTAGCGTGAGGATTCACCTCTTTCGAGAAAGAACAATAAAACCACATTTTTAAAAATTAAACAATTTATTTAAATGTAGTTGTAGCATTAGAATTAGCACTATCATGCTTGCCTCCCTCTAGAGAGTCTGCAGACTGAGCAGCCGGGGCACCGCTGTATCGGACGAAATACAGGTAATCAGGTGAGTGGGGTCAGTCACGCGAAGGGTGTAGTTACAATATTCTTACAAATGCTACTTAATGACACCATAATTGTCCATTTACCCCCACTTCCGAGGAGTGAGGAAGCGAATAATGTCAAAATGTTAAATGGATTTCAATCTTTATCTCCAATTTTGTAGTTTTGAATTTTTTTCGAAACGAAAACTTTCGAAAAAACGAGCAATACCCGAAAATGGAACTAGCACCATATTTTTTACCGTCCCTTATTACATACGTGGAAAAAATTTAAAACATTTTGGAACGTTTTGTAAAAATGTTTTTAATTGTTTCTAAACCCCCCGGGATATTTTCAACGTCCGTCCGTCTGTCTGCCTGTCTAGCGCCTATTTTGCAATTTTCTTCGTAATTGGTACTCTCAATCGATATGAATGAACTCGTGACTTTGGGATTTTCAAATTGACATTTTCATTTTTCAGGGTGTTTTACATGACATCTGAAAAATTATTTCAAAGTTTTCTCTAAAACGGCGCCAATTTTTTTTATTAAATTTTGTTGTTGGATAGTTCGAAGGACGTTTATGAGAATGGTGCAGGTCTCATTTTCGTTGAAATTCCTAATTTTTGGAAAATTACAAAAATTCAATTTTTTTGCATCTTTCTACAATTATAACATTAAAGAAAGATTTTTACTTAAAAATATATTTCTTAAAGACAGATCTGGAAATAAGCTCATGTTCAACTTTTCGACAATAGAGTAAATTTCGTGTAATTTGGCGCAAAACAGAGGCAACTAATTTTTTTCTCCAAAACCGCTCCAAATTTTTTTAAAACTTTTCTCCAAATGTAACTAGTGGTGCTACCAAAGCACATAACTTATCGCATTTTTTTCTAAATGTTCTGACGTATTATACTATTACATAAACCAGCAAAAGTGTGTTCAACAAGCAAATTTTTCCGCTCTGAGACCCGAACCCGTCCCAAGAGTTAATTTGCCGACATTCCACTACACTACACAAGCGCGGCATGGGAGAGGACTTTTTCCTGTTGCTAAAGCAACAGGATATATCTACTTTTTCGTTGCCAGAGCCTGGCAATAAGAGTTTTCTGGTGAAAAATTGCCGTTTTCCGGCGTAAGGCGAGAAAGTGAAAAGAAAATTTCTCTCAGTATATATCTGACTGTAACTAGAGTTCCTGGCTACGAGAATATCGATATGCGTCTTTCCCGATATACAGATCGACAAACACTATTGTAACTGTTCACGTATTCACATTCGTGATATACTTCTCTGCCCACTCATATCAAGATAAAAACTGATTTCGCAGTGTTTGACACCGCCTGCACTATGCGTAGTAATGAAAATATCAGCCTAGTAAGTTCGATATCTCGATCGACCTGAAAGCACCGCTTCAAAGATTCACTATAGTGAATCGCTCCATTTCATTACAGATAGCTGGAAGAACAGGTCGTTTTCGTTAACAGAGGAGACGAAAGACCAGGAATCTATTTCAATATATTATATAAACCACACCAGATAGGCTCTAAATTCGAGGTAATTATTCTATTTATAGTATTGTTCCGTGTAATAAACTATTCGTGAAATTTTGAGAAGAAAATTTATAGAATTTATGACGGGAAAGATGTAAGTACGTGGAAGGCATCACGCTTATACGTTTTCTCTTTCACAACCTTTCTTTTTTACTTTTTTCTTAGTTTACATACTTTCTTTAATTCAATATTTTGTATACCATAATTCCAATCACCTAATCCATTGATGGAGGAAATATTACTACTTTAAAAAACCATGTTGGAGCTAATTTGCGGCTGGAGATCCGCCAGAACGTGCAATTTCGTGAAGAGGTGCGGCCCACGGACTACTAGAATTCTTCACAGAAGAATTTATCGCTCACGCCATTTGCCCCTCGAGTTTTCACAAAGTAAGGCACAACGTTTTTCGAATATTTAGTAATGTCTGGAGGTATTTTCATTGCGCCAGTGCCCGCTGTAAGTGCACAGTTCTCAGGTTAGAAAACTTTGTAATTTGTTCGTTCTGCAATCAGATCAAACTACCCTCTACCTGCGCTGGCCGCTCTGTCAAGGTCGCGTGTCGCGCGCTGTGTATACCGCAGATTCGTAGAGCAGAAGTAGAAAATTCAAACGAAGGTCAGTGGAATTACCGAAGGAAAAAGTTAGTAAATTTCTAAAGGAAATATTTGGCTTTCTAGAGTGTGAGAACAGCTTGCATATAATTTCCTATATCATTCATTATATTTCGAGCAAAATCTTTTGTAAATAATTTTATCGGTCACATGCGTCTTAAACCCTTGTTAACATGCAACCCTATAAGTTTAAGTGCACTTGTACCTACCTGTAGGTTAAAAAATGTAAAATCCTTAGCAACGGGTTTTAACATCCTTAGTAACCTGAATAAACAACCATCTATTCATCGCAAGACAACATTATTACGAACAAATCACATCGTAATTTACAAGACAAATAGTAATCAAAGAATAATATACCCACAATGAGGTTGGCTTATGTACCTGCGACTGTAAAACAAAACGTAAGACAAACTTTTGTCTTTATAAAAGGAATAAGTGTAAATTACCTTACCAAGTTCTTAACGTACGCAAGCGTAACATCATCTGTAATCACGACTACGTGATTTTGGAATTGCCAAGTTTTAAATTCTTCATATGCCTTCTCGTATAGTGCTTTAGATTTTTCAGGGATTAAACCTCGCTTGGCTTCCGCAGCTGCATCTAAAATTTCTTGAGGTATAGACGGATGTTCAGCGTCCATCTTTCTCGAGCCACGGTATACAAGTGTATTCTTGAAAGAGATATATCGCAAGCAATTCACAACAATATCGATTATCGTGCCACAACAACATAATTCGTGTGTTTCATATCGTAGTAATGTCGTAAATTTTCTCAAAAATGTGAGATTTTTATGTTGACCGATAAAACGCTGAACATGCCACGAAATGTTAGTGTTATTACTGCCTCGCCTAAATTAAAAATCTCGACTCCGCGTTAACTTTTGGCATCGGCAGTAATAACACTCATATCACTTCTAGGTATGTTAATAGATAGAGTTCTTAAAAGAAAAATGGGTGTGCAATATCACTGTAAATTCAGATTTATAAACATCTGTGTATATAAATTTTGCTTACATATAATTTTCTATTCTTAGGGGCTTCATAAATGCAAAAGCTCAAACTATTTCAATAGTAATTTAAATTGTCAAACAACGGTTTTATTTACTACAAGAGTAAAGATTGAAATTTATCAGGAGGTACTTCTGAATACTTCACTAGTCCACTTTTGTGTAAAAATTTAGATAGCACTGTTACAGTTAGGAAGGATCCTTAGGGACATTGTATAATGCAAAGTGTAAACAAGAGTGTATTTCTTCAAAGTGTTTCACATTTCTTTATTGCTGTGTGTATTCATATTCTTGCAGCGCTTCTTTTGTTTGTTTTGTTACATTTTTTGTTATTTTCATTTCTTTAAAGCGTATCTCTGTGAATTCAATTATGTTGTGTTTGTTAATATTTCAATAATGCCTAGGTATTTTGCTTTTGAATTTCTCATATACCATTACCTTTTCCCTAAGATCTTTTTTTTTACTTTCAATTTTTTCTTTGTGGTAAAGTAAAAATCTGATCCATAAGCCATTAGGGGATGACACACCCTCATTTGTAATAAACCACTGTGTGTTTTGTGAAGCCCCAACATGATACAGTGGATGCGGACCTCGCATGAGCAGGGTGTAGCAAAAAGCTTGCACTGGCGAAAGTGTGCGTGGGTGCACACACGCCGCGGGAGATCGCAGTAAAACAAGATCCGATTTCTGATGTCGACAGACTAACCGCGAACTATTGCACTCATAAAAAGGAAAGTTTCTATCAGTATATATTTGCTTGCAACAACATTCTTGTTAATTCTGCTACTCATGAGTTATTAGTTTCAATCCAGCCAATAGTGTTTTATATTAAGATGGTTATAAACGAATCACGGGCGCCCAAAATAGAGAAGTTCATACGTAGTTTTCGCTATCGTCTTCTCGCAGATGACGTTCAAACTTTTCTGTAAACTGTAGAAAAAATTCAAAAAGGATAAACGGTTAACAAATGTCCATATATTTCAGAGCTCCAGTTCGTACTGGCAACAATGCTTTGTCCCTTATAACCAAAAGATATACCATAATCAAAGCACTGTCGTTGTCACTAGCAGAATTATCATGTCACTGCCGAAGTCACAGAACACAATAGTGTGCACAGTCGACGAAGGCAGAACTATAAAAACTACCATAACACTTTGAAACGCGATCGCAAAACCCTACATACAGCTTTTTTTCGGCTTAGTCGAAGGTTTTTGTAGTTGTTACAGTTCGCACGCATTTCGCGTTTTACAACTATGTGTAAATGGCTGGTGTGGGTTCGCGTCGGACCTTAGTCAATAACCAAATCGGCTTTTGTGTTGCACTACGCCCTCAGAATATCATAGGGGAGTGCTTGTCTTTGTCCTATAGTGAGGACGTGTCTAGTTAACGGTTTCAGCGTTGCCGGGGCTTCGTTGGTTTGAATGGCTTGATAGGCTTCGTTAAACGAAAGCCTTCTCAAGCATTGAGTGAAGGACTGGATATAAAGTTCCATCCTCAGTACTTTCAACCGTTTCCGAAAGGGAGGGCGTGCTATGAGCCGTAGAACTTTGTTCAGTCCAGCTCAAGTGTATCCTTGTACTACTCTGCTGTGGTCCACCACGTTGCGGCAGTGTTGATGGCCACAGGTCGGCAACACGTTTTCTAGAGTGTCAAGCGAAGTTCCAAGGTGCCAGCCAGCTCCGTCGCCAGCGGCTCTTCATATTCTCCAGGCGACGTCATCGTTAGTGACTCGCCTCAACTTTGTGTTACAGTGGCTGCATCCTCTGCCTAGCGGACCTCCACAGCGCGACTTGCCCTGCTGCGCGCGCGCTAACTTTAAATTACTTTATGTAGCCATAGCACAAAGTGGCAACTATAAGTCATGGTAGCAAAAATATTTCGTGAAGTATCACAGATCGAAATTCACTATTTTTTTTTAAGAATCTAAATGTTAGAAAACAGAAATTACGTTTGAAGACAATTTGAGGATATTTGCAAGATAAGGATGTATGATCTGTCTAAAGAAACCCCCAGACATTACAAATTGAAAATATTTGTTAAAGAAATAAAAGTTTGTGCAGCTAATATGGGGAAGTTAAGTGGAGAAGTGTATAAAGAATGAGCCGTAAAAACAATTTGGAATGTAACCACTAAAAGTATCCAAAAATGATATTTTAATGAATACTGACGTGATTTTAACACATTTACAGATCAACATTTTAAATCTGCTTGAGACGTAAGAAACGCTAAGAGAATTCGGATCCAGCTTCTGTCAGTAAAAAGGATAATTCTACAGCATTAAGTGCCAAGGAATATCATTTGCCGACAGCCGGTTACCCTTTACGTACCGATGGGACGAATATTCAACCATAAACATAGGCCGTGTAAACACCAACACACTTGCGAGCTCTTCTGATCTGCAGTCAGCAGAACGCGAGACCCTCCGTGACAGCACAGACATGAAACACAAGCGCAAACTAACCATGCGCGAGGTGGGACCTTCGGATCGAAGTGCACAGTCAGTACACGCTCTTAGTCACCTCGAACATCCAGGTCGTCTAGTAATGATTTTACCTAGAAAAAATCGATTACATGAAACGAAATATTGTAGAAAGAAGACTATCTACAAAGTAGATCAAGCACAAAGTATATTATGAACAGAATAAATTGTAAACGAAACACTGTACAAAGTATATTATGTCCAAAATTTAATGATAAAAAGTAGGTTATGTATAATTAAGTCTGTCGCTCTAGGAATTCATGTTTTGAAGGTCTTATTCTATCGTAACGAGTCGATTCCGACGTATCGAGATCGGTGAACGAAAGCGAAGAACCATTGGTGGATATGGAAGCATTGTATTTTGTAGTTCAAATGAGAATGGCACGTTTTAATTAATTAAAAAAATTTTAGGCATAAAATTATGCTTTGGACAGCCTCAATGTTTTATAATAACCACATAGGCCGAAGTCCGGAACGTCATCACCAACTTCGGCAGTGTCCGCGAAGTGTCAAATGACAAGTTAAATGTGTTTGACCAAAAGTAAATAAGTTTGAATAAAAAGCGTTGAAAATTACGCGTTGGACAGACTGAAGGATGTTTCAACTTATTTACGTAAGTCGAAGTCCAGGCTTCAGCGTGAAATTGGACACGTGTAGCGAAGCTCCACTGTGCCTTAAACTTTTGAGGACTAAGTACAACGCTATTCCGCTCGCATACACATACTGTCGTTTGCCATGTTCTCGGGAATGTGAGACGATTCTCTTGTGTTTTACGATAAGGAGGAAGTGCCTTTTCTTAACCCTTTCAGTCACCAACTTTTTCTACCTAACCAAAAATTATGAAAATTGGCATAGGAAAATATTGTTTTTTATATTTTTTATGGTATAATAATTTGTATATATATTATTTTTATGAATTATGAGGTGCCCATTGTAATGGACATTGTGACTTTAGGTAAAAAATGCTGATCATTTTTATCACACTTTTATTCGAAAACATACAAATTAAATTGTTCCATCATTTTTTACTAATATTCTATTTTGAATGGAACTTTATAAAATAGTTTTTTCCACTTACAAGGCATAAATGGAAAATTACATTTTACACAAAATTGGATTTGCCCTTACAGTTTTTCATCTTGCATTTTGTGCTGTCTTATTTTAATCTAATTATGGAAAATGTTGTCATACCGATACTCTTCAAAAGGTCTTCTTTCAGGTTTTGTTCTGAATATAAAGTTGTCACTGTCTTGTATATTTGGTGGTCTCCCTTTTCTTTGTTCTTCTTTATAATAAATTAAATATTGGACAACATTTTGCCTAAATTGCCACAAATCCATCAATTTTCTTGTTTGAACGTCTATATACACAGCGCATTTATTGTATTCGAACCAGAAATTGTCATGTCTATCGCATGGATCAACATTCTGACAGTCCATTTTTGGAGCGCCTCCATGATCTGTAGATCCTCAACAAGAAATAGTTTGTCTGCATCACCCATATTTGTGTTGTAGTTTCATTGATTCTAGTCGTGGTATCGTAATGTAGTCTTTGGAGAATAATCCAATCTTTTTGCAGCTGTCCATTTTTCCTTCTACGACAAAATATGAAGCAATATAGAACTGGTTTATTACCAAACCATTTTGTAATTACTATTCAGTCATCACTCACAGCTACATCAAAGCTCTCTAAATCACAATTCTTTATCACTTAGCAATTTTTTCTAAAGAACCTGTTTACGTTTCCTGTTCCAACAGCCATTACATATTTTTCTAAATATTGAAACATGATATGAACTAAAAAAGTTATCAAAATGCTGACCATGGTATTTCTCTCGAGTTCTTTCAGCTAACTGAATAACTGTTCCAGCTCCTCGACTAAGTAGAGTACACCAATCTTTCAATCGTTTCCGATCCTTGGTAGATAATAACATCATAAATAGTCCCACTTTGTCGTGATAAAATCCACACTTTTATCCCCCTTTTGGCTTATTTGGTAAGTACTGTTTTATGTTTAATTGTCCTTAAAGAGATAATTTGTTCATCAACACTCAAATTTCCTTCAAGCTGGACTTCTTGACACATTTTTCTTATACAGTTGTAAAGGTCTCTTAACTTTCCAGAGACGGTCTGTATTGTTTCTTCTTGCGATTACATCCACAAAATGAACTGCATTACGCAGTTTAGAAAATCTGTTGAATATCATGGTATTCTTTATTATAGGTATACTAACATGTCGGTCCCAATAAAGCCTTGCTCTTGGAAATATAAAGTTCGGAAATATTTCGGAAGCCTTGCTCTTGGAAATATTTGATTTCAAGCGCCGAAATTTATAAGACTGTTAGTTGAAGCATAAAGTGGCTACTAATTAACTCTTTAAATACTAGCGGTACATTTTTATACCTTAATGAAAGCCGCTAATTTTGCTTCTATGAAGCAAAATTGTTTCTCGTTGTGATTTGTTCATTTTGCCCTCCTGCAATCTAAAATCATCACTAAATACTTAGTTGACCGGGAGATGCCACGTTCTAGGAATAGTTGGCCACGTTTCGGCCAACATATTCTAACCTTCCTTAGGACAAAATGCGCTGAGGGAGACTGCACACGTATTTATAATTAATGAGGTTCACACCAGTTCAGTTGCCGGTTGGCCGAACGGTCGGCCAAAGCGGAGAAAGCATCGACCAATCGTGCAACGGTCCCCGAGCAGGGTCAGAGAAGAGCACTGCCCGTGGTCATGCGTCAAGAAACAGCGGGAACCGCGCCCTGACGCAGCCGGCTGATGTCGAGGAGAAAGAAAGGTTTGTAGGTGTCGAGGAGACTCAGGCCTTGAACGGCATTCATATTTTGGGGAGGGTTGTTTTCCTCCGTCCCGAGCGGTCTCTCCTGGCCAGGAGGTGGGTGTTATATAAAATGACGTGGCAAATTCCCCATGCCTGGAGGTTTACAGCCGATTTATTTGTATTATTGTTTTGTACTTGTAGTGGTTAATGTGTTCCCGGAGGACTTTCTCAATGGCCGCAACCGCATGGGATTTCATACACTTCTGATATCCGAAGGGGTGGACCTTCAACACGTACTAGCGTTTTCCCAAGTATTTTTACGGGTTTTTGTAGGCTCTCAATGTGTCAAAGCATCTCAAACGCTTGCCCATTTTGTCTGTGACTCTCGAATGTAGGACAAAACGGCCATCTTCCCGCAGGCACTCGCACCGAGTGAGGCCACTCGCAGTGCTAGATGTGGTCGCAGCCTGTCGTACGCCTTGGTTGCCAGTATTAGCACTACAGCTGTCGGCTAGAAATGTGCCATTGCGCAGCTCTATTTCGCAGTCTAAATAGTCATAATATCTAGTTGCTCTGATGGTCAGAGATTTCAACATTCCCGTTTAGTCGCCGGATGATGGTGCAAGCTAGCTTGAGTGTAACGTTTGGTATGAATCGATTTCCTGTAAACATTGTTCCTTAGAATGACGTTAGCTTTCCGAGTCACCAGCATGTCGAGGAAAGGTAATTCAGCCTCTTTTTCCACCTCCATTGTGGAGTTAATTTTGGAGTGAGTGTTATTCAGTTGCTCGAGGAAGCCAGCAAAGTCACAAGGGATGTGGAGTTACAGCGTATCGTACACAACGGAGCCACAGCGTTGGTTTAAGTGGGGCACTCTCCAGGGCATATGATTCGAAGGCTTCCATGTATAGGTTTGCTACCACACGACAGAGGGGAACCCATTCTCGTCCCCGTTCTACTCATGGTCATAGAGTTGGTCACGGTATTGAAAAAAATGTGGACGTGAGGCAGAACTCAGCAAAGTCCATTCCACTCTGAGCTCACGGAAGCAAAGTTAGTTGTGTATGACAGTAGCCACCCCATCCATCGGCATGGTAAACGAAGACAATGATAATTCTGCGGCCGTCCAATAATGGT
The DNA here is from genome assembly GCA_017312745.1 of Gryllus bimaculatus. Lineage (NCBI taxonomy): Eukaryota > Metazoa > Arthropoda > Insecta > Orthoptera > Gryllidae > Gryllus > Gryllus bimaculatus. The sequence continues at coordinate 2,106,764 of BOPP01000152.1, forward strand.
CTTTGCATCAATCCATGGTCAACGGAGAGCCTCAACCATTCAGATGATTTTATCCAAAATTGACCAGGGTGTGCGGTGATTACTTTATATTCCCCAGCTTCTAGTGGCCAACTATTTTCCCTCCACACACCTGTACTCCATTTTTTGTTATCTGCTGTAATTATGTCAAGGCTGGAATTGGCCTATCGTTTCAAATTACCTGCTTCTTTTCGAGTTACGGCCTCGTTGAAAATGGTCACCTCAAAAATCATCAATTGTACACTTTCTGGAAGACAAACTACACCTAATTTATTCCTGAATACCCATTAGATACAACAAGCACTTATTGCTAACTGCAAAATTAGAACAAATCCTCACGAAATTACGGGTAACGAAATTACGTGTAAACATAATATGTCACAAACATTACAATGCATTACCACTGCGTCACGCACTGCCGTGCCTCGCACACTGATTTTCTGACAAGAGTACGCTGTGCTATTAAAAAATCCGGGGATTCTAATGATCTGATCACATGCAAGTCAGGACTCCCCTCTTTCAGAGAAAAAAAACAATAAAATCTTTACTGAACATTCTGGTTCGCTCTCATTACAGGGAGAGATAAATTTTTCCTCGTTATCGTTTTATAAGTTATAAACGTCACCACCAACGATACAGTAATTTATACTAAAAAAACATGACATTTAAAATAACTTTGCATTGTGATAGCCACTTTCGCAGGCGCGGCGAGGCCTGACCTTAAAGCGGCGGGGGGGGGGGACGCCATCCATCCTTAGCTGAGTTCAGTACAAATCTCCCGCGGCTTCGCCCCGAACGCCGCCTGCCCCTTGCCCATTGAATTTGATGCGCGCGTACCTCCCGTCCCCAGCGAGGATTTCTGCGCTAAATCAGATTAGAGTAAGCCGCCGCAAAGATCACCGTAGGGTGTATGACAAAGTGGGTACAATATTTTTGACAATGTGACGTACGGTTCTTTGTAATTTTAATTCTCAAAATTCATTAAATTCTCATTATTGTTTTATGCAGTAGTGCTGGGGTTGCTGGGGTTGAATACACGTCGCTGAATTTGACATTCCCTATTCTGGTGCCACTTGGGGCCTTGTGAATTTGAGACATTTTGAATCTGGGGCTACTTTATATGATGCCTGGACGTTTTCAATATTTTCTCAAAAGTGACTAGATTTCTTTTATTAAGTTTCTTCTCGGATAGTGTAGAGCACACATAAAAATGGCGCAAATCTCATTTTCGTTCAACTCAACATTTTTTAAAATTTTAATTGTTCATTATTTTAGTTTATTCCTGCAACTTCTGTATTGATGATGGAAATTGTTTTCTTAATGAAATTTATTCTTCAAAAACAGGTCTTTATATAAAAACGTGGACATTTTTGAAAATGAGTAGTGATTGTGCAATGTTTTGTGAAAAAAAGGTAATTAAAAACATTTTCTCAAAAGAGCTCCAATTTTTTTCTCAAGTATAGCAAAGTTTGCACATAAAAATAGCGCTGGTCCTGTTTTCTGTGACCTCTGTGTTTTTAAAAATTGCAAAAAATTTACACTGTAAAACTACAATATTGATGAAAGAGATTTTTCTTAAAGAATCGGTTCTAAAAAATCAGATCTTTAAACATATAATGTACTTTAAAATTATAATTTTTGTTTGATGTGGAGGCAATTAAAAATAATATTTTCTCAAAATTGGTGGAGGTTCAATTTTCTTTGAACTCTCTGCATTTCCGAAAATTGCAAATATTAGAAATAATGCGAGAAAATATGTGCTATTGTAGCAGCACTAGTTTGTACGATCATCCATTGGATTAACCTTTGGAATAACCTTCGCATGATCTCTCTTGATATCGTCCTTTCGTTATCCGACATCTAGCGGATTAAGACTTAACTATTTGGACTCCAGTCAAAGTAACACCAGACCAGTGTCCACTGGTGTCCGCGGCCTGCGTGAGCTGTGGATGAGTCTGTATGAGCGCATGCGAGGTTCGCGTGGTAATTGTAAACTCGTGGCCCAACGTGTTTAATGGATGGTAGTCAGTGTTTTCATGAGTGAATGTATCTAGCATCTGAAATTAGTTTTATAAGGAGGCAGGATGTTCAATATAAAAAGCATTGTCAAGCAAATCACAGAAAGGGTAAGATGTGAGAGTTTATAATGTTGTCCTGATTTATTTGCACTCAATTACTGACATGGACGTATTTTTCATGTAGAACAGAGATTCATCCATTGAATCCCCGAGCCATGTAACCGAGGATACAATATTGCAGAAAACCGAAGGATTTCTTTGCCCGAAATGTATGAAGCAGTTGCCATCAGCATGGGAACTTCAGTCTCATTACGAGACGGTACACGGTATGAAAGAGGCGGTGCCCTCATATGTAATAGATTATAACTTGCTGCATCAGTTAAAGCAATGAGATAGTACTTAATATAGAATTTATCGACTTGTGTTACATGTTTTAGTTCCATATGCAGTGATTTTACTAGTGTCATTGTGTTGAAACTTACCAGTTGTCAAATTTGCGTCTTTGAATTTTCGATTACAATATGTAATTGAATAGAAAGGAAAATGTTCTGTTGAAAACCATTCTGCTTAACAAAATACCTTACTGTATCATTAAATAATTAATATTTTGTCTTATTGATCAATTGTTACATATTGGAAATGATGCCATCCAAAATTTAATTTACAGAGCTGTCAAGGTATATGAACTGGTACTGTAGATGTTCATCAAATTGTCATGATATCACATTCAATTGCCCAGATTTTTATGGTTATCTTAGATTTCTTACTGTAGAACCACTATTATTTGGGATACTGACAGAAGGTGTTCTACAGAAAATAGAAAACCCTAGATTACGAAAATATTTTTTTATTGGTTCAAATGTGTAAATTAAGAAGAAATGTGTACATTATAGTGTACAAAGTAACAACACAATACGTAAGTGATTCAATTCAGTGTTATACGAAGTACAATTCTATTAACAGAAAAATATTTTTTTCTGTTCTCAATATTGACCTTGTATATAATGTATTCTTGGATAATGAAAATGTCATTGTGAGTAGTCCTTACTGGCCTTATTTCCATTAACTGGTATTTCTCTTGATAGCAATTCATCTAAAGTTAAGTCGTTGTGTATGAATTGATTAGTTTGTTTTGAAGGAAGTATTGTACTCTAGATTTTTGTAAACAGTCTGAACTGGCAATTTCTTATTTATAACATTACTGGCATTAACTTATATTGATAAATAGTTTTCTTTCTCAATGTGGAAGTGAAGAATAGCATGACAAATTCATAATTTGAGATTATTATTATTTAATGTTCTTCTGTGATAATTTGATAGGTCGTTCAACACCACATAAATTGTTGGATGAATGTAGAAAGAAAGTGCTCTATATTTCTGTTACTGGAGACCTACAATTAGTTTGAGGGTGTATAATCAAATTGTGCTATGATGGATATGAATTGTTTTGCTAGAACTAAATTTTAAACTGATTTGTGCAAAATCAGGTGTATGTGTCTTTCACTTGGTAGAATTGTTTGTATTTTAGTGAAATGACATTAGATTCTTTGTGTGACAGCTGCCCTTATTTCTAAGCCAAAGTAGGTTAGGGAGCTTATGCTTTTGATTTAATTGTAGATTTGTCTGTCAGTAACTTCGTGTTTTATCAAGTTTAGGCCAAGACCAATGCACTTGGCATGTTTGTATCAGATGTTGCTGTAAAATATATAAAAAATGTTCAGCTAAGTTTATTAAAATGTTAGTTTAATTTTATGTTGTTCAATTTTCAAACCCATGGTTTGGTCTCCTCCTCAGGAGCAATTATATTTCACATATATTGGATAAAAAAAAATTGATAACACTATTCTTATAATGTTGCCTATAGGGCTTATATTCTCAATCGCTATGGAGAGCTGTGGTTGGCTGCGCAAAATGTGCATGTCTAATCAGGTCTCTGGTGAATGGAGGTTGAATGATGGTACTAAACTTGATACACAGCTCTTTACAGTTCATATTGCATCCATCCTGTTGAGTCTGTTCATCCAACAATACCAAAGCTATCGGTTGACACTAATTACATAGAAATGAATAGCCTTAATTTTCCTACCAGCATAGATATTTTGTCATGTATATTCTTAAGATTACTATTAAATGGGATCTTGGGATATATTACATTAAGCTGCTTTCTGGACAATGTTAGACCTTGTAAGTACCCAGGGTACTTGTAATACATTGTGGATTTATGGCTTGAATTCTATCTTGCTTAGTTTTCTTTGTCTAGCATGTAATCCACCTGAAGGTATCATTTTCACTTCTGCAATGCATTCAGTTGACAATTTTCAATGCCGAGTTGTAGTAGAGTCCTTGCTTAGTTTTGAAGTGATGTCACGCAAATGTAGAAATTTATCTTTTGTTGAGCTAAACAAATATAAATTGTCAATGCAAAGCATGGGACTGACTTTGCGGTTCAATTGGGAACCTATTTGTTCCCCATTAAATAAAGTTGAGAGGGAATGAAAAGCAAGGCAGGACCTCCGTGCGGGTGGAGATTGACTAATTTTTATATTATTATTATTTTTAGAAAAAAATGTTAAAATATTTTATACAGTAAATATTATTTTAAAATTATACAAATATTTACATTGCAGATATATTCTTACATATATAATAGTATATTATGCTACTAGTCTATAATGTTATGGTTTATTGTATAAGTAAATGTTTTGAATACGAGTGATGTTAGGAGCGAGTTTTCAAGTTTGTTGGAATGCAATAAAGCAGTATTATTAAAGAGTTACATATGCTATTTTTTAATATTACAGCATTATAAATTTATAAAAGAAACTACATTACTTTTGGAAACAAATTTCAAAATCAGTTTTGCAATTGGCAACATGAGATGGTGGCATTATTACCCCGTGGAGATAGCACAAGCTCTGAGGACAGATAATGAGGACGGTGAGATGAGCGCTCAGTACAGCTGGGATGCTGGGCACGAAGGATGGGCACGGCCATAAAATGCCATGCGTGCCTTTAATAGTAATAATTACAAATTACATTATGAAATACTTTTATGAACAATTTCTTGCAACAGAAGCAGTCATTTATGATGCTTGTATACATCAGTTGTTTTCTTTATTTTAACAGAAAATATCTTGCTTGTTATTATACTTTTGTATTTTATGGTCTCTTACAATATGTTGCTGGTTCCATAAGGAGCTCTGTGTGAGTTACCACTCCTTAGCTTATTCCATCTTAATTCTGAATCCCAAATTTCATGCATGTATTAATTTTATTTCATAGAGTACATAGATTCTGAGGAAGTTGTATACAGATAACAGTTGAGTATTTGAAGATGGAATGAGACATTTGTGTGCCTGTGGTATGTGTGTTCCATTCTTTTTGCCTCTGTTTTCTCAATTTGAAGTTTAAATTTTGAAGGTTAGGGGAAAACTCTTCTGAAGTGAAAGGTAGGATAATCAAACATTCTGAGAGTGAGGATAGTAGTAGTGTATTGGTCAGTAGTGACAAAGATAATTTCATTCTATTTCTAAGTGGGTAGACAAATTGTGTATGTGTGTGAGGCATTTATTCATCCAAATGAGAACAGTACAGTTAGTATTTAGTACATATATTAAATACGTACACTCCAGGTTTGACATATTTATAGCAATATTTTGACTTTTTTGAATATCCTTGGAAGAGTTGTTGAATGCACGTTGTCTAAATCATTCTCAACTGATTCAAGGCCTAAAGGAAAGCGAAGTCGTTATGAATTTCATCGAATATTGGAGGCTCTCGAGGTTTGAAACATGTCCGTTAAAGTTTAGTTTTTTTCGTCTGATCCCTGAATTGCTCTGTATTTCCTTGTTTTCCAATTTGTACGCACTAAATTTGTGGTAAGTTACGTAATGCTGCTAAAAAAACGATGTCGAGATTTGGATGGAAATAGGTCTTATGGATCTCTGATGCAGAAAAATAGCATTATCCCCTGGAAATCTCCGCCTATGAACACTATACTTAGATTTTTTAATGTGGCGCTTGACGTGTATCAGCTGTTGACGGTATCGGTCAATTGAGACGTTCAAGCTCCCGATTTTATGACATCGTAACAGCAGATTTACGTCAAGCGCCAGGTTTAAAAAAATCGAAGTATAGCACCTACACCTGGCCTGCCCAATTGGCCTTAGATGAGCTAGGGGACTGGTTTGCGAACTGAAAGCGGACGTAAAGGAATGCGAATGGTTAGGAAAGAAGTGGAGAAAACTGGCAGTGCCCTCAGACGAAATGGCTGGCGCGTGACCTTCAGAACGGATTGGCGTATATTTCTTGCTCCGCGGAATGAAGTTCTGTGGTGGGAAAGCGCGAATCGGGTACAATATTTCATAGTAAGTTATTAATTTATTACACGAAATTGGGTTAAATGAGTAAAAGAAGAAACTAGCGGTGCTACAGAATGGCACCCTGTCTCGTATTAGTTTTCTATTTCTTATGGTATTGGCTAGTTATTCCGATTTGCCACATCCTCTTACCAGCTGCCATCTATAGCCGCCCAAAGTACCTTTTTTTAAACATTTTCTTAATTTTTCGACTTACTAATAGTAGAATCGAATTATTTCTTTAAAAATATTAAAGAACAGTAAAACCTCGTGTAAAATGGCAATTTCTATTGAAACATTTTGAGCAGTTTTTAAGAAAATGACATTTAAGCCAATTGAGTTTGTTTTAGATAATTTTTATCTCACATTATTTAAAGCACATGTACTCATAAATACATTAAAGTAAATAAATTGCCGCTAATGTAAATATTAAGGACGTGGAGGCGAATAAAAAATTAAATTTTTGTAATTTTTGAAAAAACAAAAGAATAGAGAAATATGGCATTTGTCATCTTATAGAGTGCATTTAGCACAATCCCTACCGAAAGTGTAAACAAAAAATTTGGAGCCGTTTTTATAAAAACTTGTTTTTGTGTTTTTTAAAAGTGCACATATTGCTTGCAATATACGCGAAAACTACTAACATTTTTAAATAAATGTACATGAACGTAATGAAAGAACTCACTATGGAAAACAAATTGTATTTGAAGGAAAAATCTCCATCTTCAACTTTGTAGTTGTAAGACGACGCCCGAAAAAAATTGAAATTTTCGAAAATTCAGAGTATTAAAGAAAAAAATTGGAGCAGTTTTTGAGAAAATTTTGAAAATTTCCGGAGGGCTTCATTTTTAAATAAATGTTCATGAACTTAATGAAAGAACTCACTATGGAGAACAAAATTAATTTGTTGTATACTTGTATTTGACAAACGGACGTTTTGAAAAAAAAATCTTTCGGTATCAGGGGACCCCAAAACATGTACTTCCGTTGAAATCTCAAAATCGATTTTCCACAGAATTACATAACTTCCTAATACTACGTATATCACTCCGTATATACGTACGTATACGGGAAAGTAAAAATATTCAATACGAGAGACCGTAGGAAACCAATATTTTTCAAACCAAAATAATTTACTCCTTTCGATGAGTTTCAAAAACGGTGGATTATGATACAAAATGAACTATCATGAAACGAAGTCTAATTACACCAAGGAACAAATTCATACTTCCAGGATGAAAGTATGTGAATTTAAAGGAAATGATCACGCTGATTTCGAAAATTTATTATATAAAAGTTTCTATCACGGAAGGTTCAAGAGAGATGAACATATTTAGTATTTGAAATAAAATCCAATACAAACTTCCGTATTGTCACTCCAGTTATTTTACTACAAAATTTTTTTAACATGCTTCATATGAATTAAAAAAAGTTAAAAATGTAATACGCATATTTGTGCAATAATATTGGAGCATCTTTGAAGGAGACATTTCTATCGCGTAGCTTAAAAATGCTTTTCGCCTTGTCACTTAATCTTGTATTTCTGGTCTCTCTCTGATAAAAATCCAACAATAATCTCCATAATTTATTATAATGATCCTTATTATGATCCTTACGCCCTTCTCCATTCTTCCTCCGCCTTTCCGCCTCTTCTCCATTGTAGCAGCGTCTTGATTACATTGTTCACCATTTTCATCACTAATTTCACCCAAATTTTGCGGGAAAAATTAAAATGGGAGTGAAGGAAATTGATTTTCAGAGACATTCTACACCTCTAATCATTCTGCGATCAGTGCTTTATAATTGTTATGTTTCTTTGTCGCGAGAAATGCATGCAAAACTTTTAAAACTTGCCAAGCTGCTAACTCAATGTCTCGCATTTTGCCTTCAAATATTTCATCCCGCACGAGTTTTATGATTTGCGGATTGATGAAAATTCCTTCCTTCGATTTTTGCTTTATTGATCCGTGGAATTATTTATTTGTTTTGAAATTATATTAAAGAATCTATAAACAATTGCCATTTTTCTGTATTGTAGAGAACACACAGTTCACTCATTTACCTGTCTGCTCAAAAAACAAAAAGTACTTTCATGAGCAGAATATTGGCCAAAGGTCTCATGCCTGTTTCTAAATTCTTTTAACTTTTTTGTTTCGGCAGCAAGTATATTCGATTACTGTAATCTGGAGCCTAGCTGTTCAGATTCTGTTTTTGACAAATTCAGGTGCCGTGCCAAATCATTGTGTTCCTTCTCTATTAAGTGCGGGGCAATGTCAGACATTCTTGGATCTTTTGAAGTAGAGACTTCTGTTTCTGGGGGAAACACGGATTCAGTTTCATCAGTTTTCTTCATTATTTATGTTTCCGGAGCTACAGGTACTGGTAATTCGTCATTGTGTGACATAGATCGCATGGCAGAAGAACTATGTGGATAATCGATCTGGACAGACCAGGTATCTTTATCATGATGGTGTAGCAATCATTAAAATAGTTTGTTAGTATTTTCTACAAAAATTGGTAACAGCGAATCACAATGATTTGAGTTTTCCATACAACCACAACCTAATTCGATCGTAGTACAGGTGACACTGGTAAGCAGCCCATGGTTTGCCCTGATCACAAACACGATAGCCAAACTTTAAAGAATAGGCAAGTTTTGTAATTTCATGTATTTGTCCTTTGAAGTTTGGGTGTAAATCTTCCAGAAAAGTAAGGAAAGTTGTCGGGTTGATACGCACACTTTCAATATGAAATGGCGATTTGCATGTTATCGAACCGATTCTATTCTAAAGCATGTGGAAATTTTTCACTTTATAAAAACCACAGAACTGTGATGTATGAATGGATTCGAGGCACACGCAAACCAGACACGAACTTAATGCGCACTGTGGGTCTAGTTCTACACGACTCCGGATAACTCAGAATCTGCCACCCCAACAGTTGGATGATTGTATGCTTGCGATAAGGTAAGGGGGCTAAAACGATACCTTACGGTGATTGATGCGCAGTGGCAAACATGAGGGTGCACGTGGCTTGTTTTCAAAACATCCACTAAGACCTACTCGTAATGGAGCGTGACTACCAGACGCGAGAATAAAGACGGCAATCTTCGGATACGGGAGGTAAAAAAACAAACCAAAAGCCTAATTCTCATCAATGTGGCATAAATGATCTGAAAAAATATTCGATTTTTAAATAGATTTTGTGCGTAATGATTTTACATATGTTACAGGTGCAATATAAAGGTATTTGCATTAATAGCAAAATACGGTATAATGATACGGTTTAATTAAAACAGACGTGATATTCGTAATTACGTATAAAATTGAGTACCTAGCGCACTCTACCTTCCTAAAGGTAAAAATCCAGTTCCCTAGTGATATTAAAAAAAAAACTTTTTTAATTTAGAAGTTTAATAAATAGCGCCTCTAATTATCACTAAAAACACACTTTCTCTCAAGCATTTTTTATTAAATTGTATTCAACTGCTCGCAATCATTTTAAATACTTACTTAACACTTCTAAACATGCGATCGAAATTGAATGACGCAAGCGAACGTCTTTTAGAGTTCTGTGAGTAATATAGTTTTTCAAATTATTGTTCCCCATGTTCTCATGGCAGGAAGACTTCCACGATTCCTTCATGAAGGACACGGAGAGGGATTATAGCCAAAATCTGTAGCTGATTTGCCTTTGCTTATAGTTTTATTACATTGGAGCGACTTTTTCTTATCAATTCTGGCCAAAAATGCTCATTTCATCTGTATTCAGAATCCAACTTGTATGTGTTAGGGTAGGGATCCCAGAATTTCAGAAAACGTGCACAGAATAGACTTTCCCACATAGCACGTCGTGTACACTTTTAACTGTTATTGACGTTAAATAAATAAATAAATAAAATGAACAAATCATTCTCACGAATCTTTTTAAACAGTTCATCGTGAAATTCAACATCACGAGTTGAAAATATTCGAATATGCCATCAGCAAATATCGAACTTGATTTTGTACAAACGCGGGACAAGCATTTTACACTTAACATTTTTGCTCTCCGAAATGATTTGCCAGGACACGGGGAACAGTTTAAATCCGGGATTGTCCCAGAAAATCTGAGACGCCAGATAAAAGGGAAAAAAAATCTTTACGTTCTTGAAATTTCAGAACTTGAAATAAAAATGGCTTTCTTCTATGGAATGTAATATATTGTAATCCATTCTTACAAAAATTTGAAAGGGAAAAACAACACATTTTTACTGTTGCTGGGATTTGAATCCGGTGTCTCCGGGTGGCAGAAATGTGCTCTACCAGCGGAGGTAATTTTCCACTGTACAAGAGACAATCGTTTACTGCACTGCAAATTTACACCGTTGTCCAGTGATACATCTCGAAATTTCGCGAAAACTAATATTTTCAAAAACGTTTACAGGAAATGATTTGAAGAATTATATACTTTGCATTATGCAATATTATATTACTAATATTGAGACTTTTTACTCTTGATTGAACATTGAGTCGAATGCCAATGCCAATCCGGTACCTACCTGGAGAACACCAATGAAGGGGAGGGGGACTACGCTCTCGCGAAATAAATTGCAAAATAATTTAAGGAAAATTTTATGTATAAGAACTAATGCTAATATATATATATATATAGAGATAAATGTATTACAATAGTTTTCTGCAAGTTTGTATTAAGTTATTTATGCCCTCACAAGTCCTCTAAATTAGTGTAAGGACGAGGCCGGAGCAAGGGTTGTTGGTACAGGGTCTTGATACCGTTTTTAAGTAACACTCGCCGTACGTGGAAGGACCAAAAGGACAAAGCGGGGAAAGGACGGAGGGCCAGGGAACAAAAGTGTAAGAAACGGAAAAGGGGGACAAATTAGACACTTGAGACAAAATGAGCAAGGGACAAACGGAAAAGGGTGTCAAATCGAACAAGGTGGGACAAAATGGACATATTTGTCCAAATATTTACGAGCACTGGTAAAATCTAAACCCGAAAGTTCGTTTTTTTTTGTATTCCAACATTATAAAAGAACCTTTTATGTTGCAAGAAATCGTTCATAATCGGGCATTTTACGGCACATATGATAACGTATTAGATTTTATGTCACGAATGATTGAGTCATCACACATTCAGCCAATCGGAGGGAGGTAGAGCTAAACGGAACAGCCAACCACCGTTTACTCGCACGATGGCAAATACCCGAGTGTTCACAGGGAAATTGTTTCGCAAAATTAAGTTTGACTCTCTTATAAATGTATAATGCTGTTATCCAAAAATATATAGTATGCAACTCTCTTATAATGTTGCTTTATTACATTCGTACAAATTTGAAAACTTGCTCCTAAAGTCGCTCGTTTTTAAAACATGTACTCATTAAATAAAGCTTAACATTATAAACTAATTGCATGAACTATTATTAATGGAATCAAAGATTTTAACGGCTGGAGCTAAGCGCGTGTTTAGACGTAAATAAAAAAACATAACATTTTGAGGTGTAGGAAAGGCGTGTATATTTTGAACATTTTTTGTACTCCCGATGCTCTCTGCACTGCCACCGATGACAATCTTTTTTGATTTGTTCAACTTTTAAAAGGTTTACCATTGCACAACTGTCATCTACACTTACAGATAATAAAATATTACGTGTCTATTGGCACGCCTGGCTGTAAGAGAACCCCAGAGTCTCCACGAAGCGATGATGCTTGGCAACAGTTTCAAACTTTTTAGTTTCTCTCTTCTCGCCGTCGTTATATATTAGAGAATATTCTAATAGTGTGCCGTTAAACGGCGTTTTGTCGACAGAAAAACTCTTCTTGCCGGGCCCTGGTAACGGAAAATCATCTTCCTTAGTAGTAACTTACTTTCTCCAACACGCTTCTTTAAATTTTTGCTCGAATTTTAATTTTGATATTCATTTGCTAAAGAGGATTTCAAGAGACTACTGAAGAATGAGTAGAAAACAAGTTCTAATCCTCTAAATAACAAGAGTATACCACGGAAATAAAACTGTTTTGTGCCTTACAAGAAATCGCTAGAAAGTTTTTTAAGTGAACTAGTGCTGAAAAGGTATCTCCCAGACCTAGGTCTGCGTCATGAGATTGATGATGAAAATTAGTTATGCTACAACAGCACATTGTTTCTCGTATCATTTGAAACTGATACGTAATATATTATTGCACCTTTAATCCTTCAGGTACTGTAGCCATCTCCTGAAGCATACTCTTGAGCAAAAGTGAATTCGAATTTTGCCGTGTTTGAAAGTCCGGAAGTTTTAATGAAAATTCTATTATTACCATACTTGTATACGATTTTTACCTCAGGAAAATAATTTAAAAAAATTAAATTTCCAATGGATATTGTGGAAATTGGAGTAATTTCCAGGGAGTCACTGTGGGGAATCTAGAATGAACACAGCTCGGCTACCGTACTTATTGAGGTCTTCAAAATAATATTTAAGTCATTGAGGGAACTAAGAAATATATCATGATTAAAAAAAACACACAGTTTCGAAAACCAGTTTTTAAAACTACATTTGATGTAATATTGAACCAATTGAACGAAGAAGGAAATATGTAACTTCATTATTGAAAGTTTGATATGTTGAAAATGAAACAAATTAGCACATTTGCTATTTTCAAATTTTTAAAGGTCTTAATGAAATTTAACTATTATGTAGGAAATTCGATAGAAAAGAAAAATGCTTTTAAAAAAATGTTTTTCATTTTCCTTTGAAATCATTTCACCAAAAATTACGTTAAAGCTCTTAATTATAAAAATGTATTTGACAGTTTAAATATCTAGTTTTCTTAATCGTTCCTGAGCTGCTTTTATACACTTAAGGTTTCTGCGCTATTCGAACAGAAAATAAAATTGCGTTGTGTGAAGTTTCCAAGATTAAAAGATCCCTTAAAAAAATCATATAACTTGTAGAGGGGCCAGATTAATCTAGGAATATCCAGTTGGGAAAATGTCCTGTGTTCTAAACAGAACGGCAAGGAGACGTTTTAAAAAAAACCTTTCCGGTACCACAGACGCCCAAAACTAGTAATTGCGGCAAAATCTTGAGATTGGTTTTCTTCCAGCATAGCAATACTTCCTCGAGACTATTTATACGAAAAAATAAAAATAGTTCGCAGATTGTCCTCTGAGACATTCTACAAAGTGTAATGAATAAAATGTTGAGTCATTTTTGTGAAAATTCGTAGGAGAGTATCAATGTGTCATCAAATTCTGTGAGATGAATAATTCTTTTCGGTTTTCTGGTCTTTGGTTCTGATTTCACAAGTATTTTTTATTTTTGTTTCAGAGGAAGACATGTCATCAGAGCTAAATGTGCAAGCACTTACAGAAGAACTAGTCCCCGACGTAGGCTCAGAGGAAATAGCCCAACAAAGCACAGTAGACCAGGTATTTATATTTCCTTGTACCTATCGTGGCTCCACCGAATCGGCTCCATATGTGCGAATGATAACAGTCGTACGATAACGAGGTCGAGTTTACTCACACTTCATACATAGAATCGACGGTATCATCAATAGTTAAAGGCATCTATCTATCGACTATCTAAGGCTCTAGGATTCAGTAGCAGCAAGTGTGGGAAATTTCTCTACTATTTGGTAAACATTTGAGGGGTAGTCAGATCCCCAAACTTGATCTCATATACTTAACATTAAGTGGAGTAACTAGAAAAATAATTAAAATGGTGTTTATTAATTTACTCTTGCAGTGGAATTATTTTAAAAGAATTACAAAAAGGTAACATTATAGCACTGAATGATCACGGAATATAGATAGTCGTATTCGTCCTAAATCTAAAATCCCTTATCTGGGATTTACATTTAATATTTTTAAAAATTCACTGATTTAATCGATTGTTCTTTCTCGCAGTTACTAACGTACGAGGGAAAGTATAGTAATCGTGCGCCGTAAAACGGCGAGTACTTATATTGCCGAGACCTGATAACAAAAAAGTGGATAAATCAGTTTTTAACTATTGTAACAAAATCGTCTAACGGTAGTGTAGCCACAATCCGTTTTGTGCGTCCTTCATACCAAACAATTGATTGACGGCAAAACCGTCCGCCCGTCCGCAACACTAGCGCACGAACCGTTCATTTTCTCCAAAATTGATATTCCCCCATAGTTTTAACTGGTTTTGCGGCCCCCAGAAATTGGAAGCGGTATTTTAATTTTGGGGAACTTAATATGAAGCCCCCGGACATTCATAATTTTCAAAAAACTGGCGCCAAATTTTTTGATTAAATTTTGTCGAATAATGCAAAAGACGTTTAAGAGAATGGTGCAGGTTTTATTTTAATTTATATTTTGTGTTAATCTCCCTTATTTTTCAAAAATTGCAAAAAAGTCTTAAAACTGCAAAATTGAAGATTGACTTTTGCCGTAGGCAAAGTAGTGTGTTGTACACAATTAGCTCTTTAAAAAAGTCATGTACATTTTTTGAATAAATGGTTAATTTTTGCATAATATGCGCTTGAAATCGCAATTTTTTCACAAAAATTGCCCCACATTTTTTCTTTAAATTTTCTCCGCGTCTATAATAAGGGACAGTAAAAATATGGCTATATGAATGTTGGTCTCATTTTTTTATTTCTTTTATTTTTATAATTCCAAAAAAAAATTAAATTCACAAAATTGAAGATAAAGATTTGTGCCTGACAGTCTTGTACAAAACTAGCCCTTTCAAAAGATCAGGTACATTTTTTCTAAAAGTTAGTAGTTTTCGCGTAATTTCTGTTCGAAATTAATGAAGCATGTATGGGCGTTCCGTCGTACATAACGATAACATTGTAATACTGCGAGAAAGTATGTGCAATTTTAGCTTCACTAGTTAATATTTAATGGTACTTCAAATAATATTTACCACAGGCAACAAATTCTACACAGAATCCCTGAGTAGCCTATTCGATTTCTTCTCTCAGATAATGTAATGTCAGCCGTTGTAGGTAAGTAAAGTAAGGTTCCTGCGACGCCTATCAGCGCCACTGTCGGTTAGACAGATTTCGCGATATCTAAAGACAGATCTCGTGGTATTGAATAGCCCAAACCAAAAGTTTGCAAGCTGAGTTCACGTGAACGGAAGGAACTTGTGTAGCTACATATGGAATGGCACACAATTCCTTGTAATATATCTCTAATTTCTTCAGTCTGGTCTAACTTGAGTTTTCGAAACAATTAATTAGAAGTCATTCGAGGCACTGTATCTCAAATAATTACAAATTGCTGGAAGTGTGCATATTAATGACGTGTGTGAATTTTTTGAGGAAAAACAAAAGAATACAGCAAAATAAACTTTGTCATTTTTAACAGCGCAATTAGCACTATCCGTTGCAAAAGTTTGAAGAAAAAAATTGCAGCGTTTTTCGAGGAAAGGGCGTTTCTGGAAATGCGAAATTTTATGCTCATTTTAATAGAAAATTGTTGATCTTTTTATTATTTACATTTATTACATTATTTAAAGTACTTGTACTCATAAATACAATAATGTGAACCAATTCCCGCCAGTATAAATATTAACGACGTGAGAGAAGTAAAAACGATAAGTTTTGTAATTTAAAAAAACGACAAAAGAATAGAACAATAAGGCGTTTGCCTTATAGAGTGCATTTTTACTGTCTCTACCAAAAGTGTAAAGAAAAAAAATTGGAGCCTGTTTTGAAAAAATTGTTTTTGTAATTTTTTTAAAATTGTAAATATTGCGCGAAAACTACTAAAAGTTTCAAAAAATGTGCACGTCCTTAATGAAAGAACGCGCTATGGAGAACAAATTTTATTTGAAGCAAAAATCTTTTTCTTCAATTTTGCAGTTGTAGGAAGGCGCCAAAAAAAATTGAAATTTTCGAAAATTCGGAGTTAACCCTGAAAACCGGACCTATGTCACCTAAATAAGTGTATTTAACCCTATTTTTGCAAGAAATTTAAACAGTAAATTTGGAGCCGATTTTGAGAAAATTTTGAAAATGTCCGGGGGCTACACGTAAAGTACTGATAAATATTGAAGAAAGTTTTTCAAAATCGCAGATCCTAGAGTCGTGCCAGTTCGACCATATTGTGGAATATCCATATTGGAAAAAATCGTACGTATGGCTACTAGTTTTTATCAAAACGTCCGTCTGAACACAACACTTTTTCGGTATCAGAGGACCCCAAAACGAGTATTTCGTTGAAATCTCAAAATCGATTTTTCGCAGCATAACATAACTTTACGTATACTACGTATATATTACTCTGTATATACGTATGTATACGGGAAAGTAAAAAGCTTATTTTACTTCAATAACTTATACAACTTGAGTTGTTCATCTGAACTGGTTTTGATCATATTTTTACATAATTTTTCTTTGTTTTTGGGGCGTTTAAAAAAACATTTTAAGAGCATTTTATTGATAATTTTTGGCGATGTTTTAGGTCATCGAAATCCGCCCCGTAGTTATAAATATGTATACAAATATTTCTCTTCAAAATTTTCCAATTGGAAGGGTTTGCTTTCGAAAATCTTTAGTACAAAAACATGTTTCTTTTAGAAAGAAGGAAAGAGCCGACCTGGATAGCCGAGGTCGCTAAGGCTTGGGTGCTTGGGGGCTAAGGGTGCTTTGGTTGCCTCGTGCCTGAAGGGGCGCGGGTTTGAATTCCGCCCGGGGCATGGATGTTGGTGTGTGTCCGTTAACCGTTACCCCCAAAATTACTGACAGTGGTCGCTATATGACGTTAGAAGTTAAAAAGCGACCCTTAATAAGTTAATTTTAAAAAAGTAAAGGAAAAATACCCTTTCTGCATTGTTAATTCTTTTAAGTACGAAATTCATCAAGCGTTTTGTTAAGGTGTTGTGTAAGATTTAAAACAACTGAAGTCTACAATAGTAGTTCTAAGTTTAGATATTAGGTAATCTACTCAGTGCAGATTCCAAGTACTTTTCTACCTTTTGAAAGTCCCTCATCTTAGCAGTATTGACTGCTGATTAATGCAGCTCCTTGAATTCCAAGGGAAAATGCATCTTTTTTGTTTTAGTGTAGCATGTATACCACAATCAGATATGCATATCTTGTTTTAATGCGGGTTTCCTTTGCAAAAATTTCAACCATTTAGACAGCTTCCAGCCTTATATGGGCGAGCCCATTTTAAGAAATAAAACTCGGATATTCTGAGAAAGTCATTTAAAAAAGTCCTTCACATATTAATTCCACTGAAAGGCGTAGGATTGTGTCGCACTTCGTAAGAAGAGAAAGTATCCCCCTATTGATCTGACCGAAATCGAGGATATGGAAGTTTCAAACGGAAATTTTGATTTTTGAGGGTACTTTATATGAAGCGTCAAAAAAATTTCAAACTTTTCTCAAATGGCACCGAATTGTTTGATTAAACTTTCTTATTGGACTGCGTGAAGGGCGCTTAAAATATTGGTGTAGGTCTCATGATCTACGAAATACCAGATTTTTCGAAAATTGCATAAGTGCAATTTATTTCGGCGTCTGACTACAACTACAATATTGGAGATAGATTTTTCCGTAATAAAATATTTTCTTTAAAGATATCTTGAAATAAGATCATATCCAATTTTTCGAAAATATGAGTAGCATTCATGTAATTTGGCGCGGAACATAGGACATTTTTATTTTTTAAACAATTTCTTCGTAAAAACTGATCCACATTTTTTCTTTAAATTTTTGAAATTTAAAGAAAAATTCTCGAATATATTAAGGCACGATAAAAAAATATCATGCTTGTCCCTTTTTCGGCAAACTCTCCGTATTTTCAAAAACTGAAAAAGTTATTTCAAAACAAAAAAAATGGAAGATGTAGATTTTTGCGGTAGATAAAGTCTATTGCAAAAAAGCAGCTCTTATAAAAAAGTCCATCATTTTTTATTAAATTGTGTTGTTGGATAGTGTCGCGTTCGTTAAAATCCCTGATTTTTCAAAAGTTGCAAAAGTTACAAATAATGCTAGAAAGTATGCGCATTTGAAGCGCCACTAGTTGAAATACCACTCGCTCGATTTAGCTGTATTCTTGCGACGCGGGTGTAATGTTGGGCACGTGCCGCGCGATGAACAGCCGATACCCCTCTACTGGAACGGCACCCTCAGTGCCGATGCGCGCTCCGCTCAGAATTGCCTTTTTTCTCGCGACTAATGTCTTGTCCCTTCCTGACATCGAGCGTACATAGATCTGAAGTAATGCGCCTTTTAAGTCTTTTGTCTCTCGTCTTGTAACTTCGCAGTCAGTCAATGCCTTTAATCCCTTCGGCCTGGGGCTCGGCACCGTTGATAACCGGGGTTCCCAGACGTCACCGCCCAAGAATCAGTGTCTCGAGTTCCTTAACTTCCGTGACTTCACGGAGCATACGAGGGTAGCAATTCGGATAAAGTCGCCGGCCTTGGAAATACAACCTGCCGTTGAGAGTTTCCTGTGGGCACAGAGGCACAGGACACATTCATCGCTGAATGGTAGCTCTGTACAGCAGACGCAGCAATGGCCCAACGCAAGGTGGACGAGTCGGGAGGTTTAAAGCCGGGCGTACACGTGACGAACGACGCCACATCGCGTATGAGCGCTTAGGACACGGCGGAGACCGGTCAGTTATCATGGCACGTGACTGCGCAGTCCTCCTCAATGACTTGGGGTTGCTCTTCTCCTCGTGCGACGCGCAACCCACTTCTACACCTTGCGTCGGGTCCTGGTGCTCCCTCCGCCGTTCCGGGTTGTCATTGGGCAATGAATAGCTGTGGGGTTCATGCTTTCAGCCCGGGGGAAAGCACAACACTCTTCGCTGGTGCTACCTCGGAGCGACTCGCACCCGATGACACTGCCGTAGTGGCCGGTCACTCTTGTTGCGATGTCCGACGGTCTGGCGCGCTACACGTGCCCTGCGCAGCAAGTCCTGGACGCAACTGCGCGGGGCGTGTAGGGGCCGCGTATTTTAAAAATTCCTTTGCTTAGCGAAACACCACCCTATTTCACCAAATTAATCCCTCACGTCCGTACGCCATACCATACCAAGTTAAGTGTAAACGCATCAGCATTAACAAACGTGTACTACAGATGTCGAATTCTACTGTAAGAACGTTGTGGTAAAGCTTTATTGTTCGTCAACATACAACACACACACATTTAGTACTGAAAACTCAAAATAATTACACAACCAAGTAGGCTTTACAATGCGAACAAAGCAATTCAGTTATCAAGAATACAAAAGACACAAACGCATACATACTCTACATTACACAAAAGACATACACATACATACTCCACATATTCACTCGTCAACACACCCCCAGTAACAGCAAAATTAAGTTTGCAATAATGTTTTAATTTTTTAACTGGGAAGCAAACTTTCTTAGTAACTTTTAAGTTCTTTGATGGTTAATTATACATGTAAATAGCTCTATTATTATGCCTATTCTTAATTCATCTGTAGGCAAACTTGTGTAATAATAGTACTTGATGTTTTACATATTGTTAGTACTTTATTATAGTTCAATGTTAGAGGATGTAAATCATGTACTTGTAAACATTTACTAAGTGGTTCATGTGCCTCAATGATCTTAAGTATTTTATTTTGTAATTGATGATTGGAAATGTGTATAGTAAGTTGACCCTCATGCTAGGAGTGTAGGTACATTCATGGCAACACTAGTGAAAAGACTAATAAATGGCCAATAGTGGTGCCTAATCCAATGTTTTAGTTTTGAGAAGGTAAAATGTACTGAGGGAAGGCTCTTAAGAATATATGTGATAGTTTGGTTCTGTATTGAACAGAAAACACATTATATGGGGTTGACTTAAGTTTTTTGGAAAGTTATATTCTTTTGTATAATGTAGTTAGAGAATATTAGTATATAAAAAAATCAACTTTTTTATTAATTTTGACAAGAAAATGACAAGCGAGCTTCACCTTTAGCTGTCACCTGTAGAAAAGGAGTGCTCCAAAAGCTGACACAGTAATGTTCTTAAGACACTGTGCATGTAGTAAAAGTGTTAAGGTATAAAGATGTATTCTTGAGTTAATTGAAATTAAAGAATATTAGCACTATAAGAATTTACAAGCCATATTTTATAAAGAATAATTTTAATGAGTGTAATAAGCTTTACCTTCATTATAATACATAATCAATGCATGAATTTAGTTAAATTGCATACTTCCATTTAGTGTAAACAAAGGAATATTATCTCCTTTTAAAGTACAGATTATGTAATAATTTTATAATTTTATGTATAATGACACTAGTTTTGATAAGTTTGTGCCTACTTGCAAAGAATGAATTTCACGGTCTCTGTAACTGAATAATTTGTGATATTTTTTATCAAAATGTTATTTTCAGTAAGGAAAAAAAATCAAAAAGAAAAGAACATATCACATTGATATATCAATATTTTCATTCCGAGTCAATGTGTTCTTTTCATTGAAATCCACACCCACTTTCGGTATAAGATCGTATCATTCCATGTGAACAGGATAAAATGACTTATTCACAATACCGTCCCAGCTCTTTTAAAATATTGCAAGAAAAAAGATTGGGCGTTTGACAAGGTCGGAATTTCTTTAACTTGCAGAGAAATTCGTTTAGGAATGCGGAAAAGGACATCAAAGACGTGAGTGTCAGGAATTCCGACGCGACCTGTGGTGATAATGGTCATTCACCTTCCACCTCTGGGTCCCAATACTGGTCATTCATGTGAAATTTGTGTGGACCAAAAGGGGTCTCATCATGTTTCCTCAATGTTCTGTAAATTTCCTCTCATTTCACGTCAACATAATGAATCGCCAATTTTCTTGACCTTTTTATTACTCCCCCAATCACCTCTGTTTAAAAAGCTCTGTCTTGTAGCGGAACCAAAGTACTACGAAGTAGCCGCCTCTCATCGTTGTTGGAAAATGAAACTACTCTACTCGAACCTCATGAATACCCATGGATAGGAACAAAAGCAGAGTTAAAATTGATTTGTGAAATCGTCATAGTATTTAGAGTAACTGTCCATCTTGTTATGGCTGATAATTTGTTTAAATGACTCACATTCTCATAATTATATACATATACAGATACGTTATTTCAGGAGGTCAAAATATACATCTCCGCATTTTCCTCAGTTAGATGAACAAATGTATTTTGCTGAAAAACTCTTCGTTGCTACAGAGCAGTTTCTTGATGATTTTTATTCTAGAACATCCACAGATTTTGCTTATGAATCGAAGAACCAAGGATGGTTCTAAAGTATCGCCGAAGAAAACAAAATCTACTTTAATCGAAAGCAAAAGAAGAAAAACGCAAATTTGTGAATTGTCGTAATTGGAGTGCAAATTACGCCACCTGAATCGTTCGGGGATCGCACCCGCCAGGCGCTTAGTCAGTCTGCCAGCCGTCAAAGGCAAGCGCACGTTGCACTGCACTCGCAGTTCAGACACGACACTAACGACTTCTCGAGTCTTGGAAATGAGCAAATATTCTGAGGCAAAAACTATTACGGAATATTGCTACTATCATGAAGAATATGACGGTATGTTTTTTACGACCTGAAATCACGCCTGCCTAATATACTATATCCTAGGGGGAAACAAATATTTTGGGAGGTCACGGTATCGGTCATTCTAAGCTGTATGTGTGTATGGGGGATGCTTGTTGATTGAACAGTATTTTGGATTTGACGATCTTTTTTAGGCAAATTGAGGGGTTACATCTTTGTATATATGGTGTACATAGTGTATTTATATGTAAATTGTATATAGTGTGAAAATGAGTAATTTTATATATATATATATATATATATATATATATATATATAAACACACACGACTCCTAAAACTATACAAATGGTAGAAGAAAAGAGGTCTCTTTTCCAAATCAAATTGTCTTCATGTGGAGCATGTGAGGGAAGCACGACTACGGAGGGACTTGATAACAAAATACGTCAGTTGCCATCAACATTATTAGTGTTCAATTTTATCCTTTTCTTATTAGGGATTCTTCATTTGTGTGATTAATATGAATAAGCATTAATTGTAAGGGTGTTAAGTTAGGAGTATATGCCAGACCAGGCCGGCCAAGCCGCGCTCGTTGGCAGCTGCGAAGGCGAGAAGGGGAATAATGGAGGGGCAGGGGCAGCGCCTTCGGGGGAAGGTCTCTCAAAGGCGTCGCGCCCCTGCCGCATGATTAGGTACTGTTTCTCTGCTGTGTTCCGTGATGAACTTAAATAATACAGCTACTGAACATGCCTGACTCATTAAAATATCCAGCAGCCAACAACTTGAAAGTCCTGTTTCGATTTACTTGCAAATAAATATAAAATGTAATAATGTATATTGTAATACTGTGAGACTGCGAAATATTACTTAGATTGGGAGAGCATTTGCACAAAGTGCGACGAAAAGTTTCGTGCGTAGCCTTTGTGTTCTCGTCAGACGAGAATATTCTGAAAAAACTCACACTTGACAAGATTAACATCGTGCCGTAAGAGTCATTAAGTATTGAAGAAATTGTCATGGTAACCTTTGTCTGGGAGACAATAGACGTTCTTCTTACGAATTATATTCGTTATTCATGCTTTCTGCTGTTTTCGCCGCGTATCAAAGCCGGGCCACGGAGACTGTATGCCGTGCTTGGAATGATTGCCAGCACACACAACCAACTTTCAATGCGCCCATACACGAATTATTTAGCTTCTCTGTACGATCGCTACGAACCTGCTCGCAGCTCCAAATTCTCAAACAATGCGATCTCGGCGCGTCTTATGTGAAAAAAAATCGAATTTCTGGAAATTACTACAATGTGTAAAGCTTTTTTACCGGCAGGCTTGGAGGTGGTGCGATCTTCCTGTCACTTTTGGAAGAAGTTGGTTTGCATCAAAGAGTTTCGAAAACTTGCTTCTTGTGTGAGAATCTCAAAGGCGCGAAGTTTGAAATGTCATGTTTTCTTTAATACCTCAAGGAATTGTCAAAGTGAAGGAGGTCCAAGCATGGCGCCAAATTTGATTTAATTTCGCCGCCTACGTGCCAATAAATACTGTTTTGTGTTTTAATGCAAATTCATGTAATAAGTTTATTTAGTGAACGTATATTACCTGCAATATAGGTTATGTGTAATATGAAAATCGCTAAAGGAATTCAAATTGTTTCATACTAATTTCTATTATCTATTAACCTGAGTTGATGTTGGTAAAATTGAACGGAAATTCATTTCAGGATTATTCGTATTTCTTTAATCCTACTGTACCTGCTGTCCTTCCGAATTCGCCCTCCCACATATTCCCCTTCGTGTCTGCGGAAGGGGCACGGAGCGGGCGGGAGCTTGCGAGCCGGCTCGGTGAGCGGGGACCTTGAACAGACCGGTACTAAATAGTCAAGATTTGTTAAAAGGAGCGTTGGCTGAATTGTTTACTTATGAGTTTGAAGTGCATTTATTCATATGAATTTCTTCGTGTTTTGTTTCGATCTTCGCTTATAAAGATTTTACACTAAGTATCATTCATCTAATTACTTTCTGTACCCACAAATGTAACTGTATTGTAATATTTTGATGTTATGGTACATTCCTTTCTGTCTTTACTTCATTCATATGCCTTTTAATTTTCCTAATCTTCGCAGGATACATCTGTACGTGCAGATGGAACCAATTCATCTATTGTAGTGGAGGACAGTAAGTATTCTTTTATAACTTTAATGTTGGGTATCTTGAATATTTATAATATGTAAGTTGATCTGTATTCTTCTTTTCCCCAAATACCCTTTTGAAAACTTTTCTTGTCACGTGAACTGCCAAAGTATTTTTATTTTTTACGACATTTTTGAGAAATCCGCTCTCTATAAGAGAAAATTTTCACAGAAGCTGTTTTTCGTTTGGCGCTTTTCGACAAAATTTACCTCAGTCTGTACATTTGCAGCAATGTCTTAATAGTATATCTTTAAATTCTTTTTAACATTAATTCATGTGTTCATCATGTGTTATATTTTTTTGAATGATCAAATATTGTAAGAATTTGAATATTTCGAGAAAATTTCGAGGTGCTGAAGCATAACTATAGCTACTTCACCGATATTTGCGATATTGGATAGTTTAATCTTTGTACAAATGTATACAGTGTTTATATTCAAATTGTAAATAGTGTGAAAACGAGTGCTTCAAGAGGTAAACTGCGCTTAGTCATAATAGGGACTGGACTCCACAAGGATTACCATTTAAATATGTTTAATTTCTTCTGGATTTTACTCTCATCAAATTAATTGTTCAGTCCAACATGTCGAAATGGGAATACCTACTTCCAGATGGGGATGCGGAGAAGAGCCATGTATTCTGTCCGGCTTCCATTCTATTGCTCTCTATTTCAAGCCTTCTTCACTCTTGTCGCCTTCTTTGCTTCGCCGGCTTCCAATACCCGAATGCCATGTCGGAGGGATTAGGTGACCCGGGAGTTGAGGGGGGGGGGTCTACATGCGTACCTGCATGAGCAGTGCCTCGCGAATAGTGTGAGGCGGCTTAGCCTGCGTTCGTGTGC
The DNA here is from genome assembly GCA_017312745.1 of Gryllus bimaculatus. Lineage (NCBI taxonomy): Eukaryota > Metazoa > Arthropoda > Insecta > Orthoptera > Gryllidae > Gryllus > Gryllus bimaculatus. The sequence goes on from BOPP01000152.1 coordinate 2,131,668, forward strand.
GAACTCCGACACTCTTCCTTTCGCCCTACCTGTCACCGTGTGACAGTCCCTTTAATATCTTCGTGCCACCGTGGCTTCCCACTGGGGTCACATTGTTATTCTCTCTCTCTCTCTCTCTCTCTCTCTCTCTATATATATATATATATATATATATATATATATGTATATATATATATATATATATATATATATATATATATATATACATACACACACACACACACTTCCTATTCTGTTTTGCAAGGAAAATGAGACTGCGAAAAGACTGTAAACTGAAAATGCTTCTTAGGAGACTGACAAACCAGCAAAGTTTTCTTTTAATGTCATGTAATGAGGAAAGTAATCCGCTGAGAAGTGTTTTTGCGATAAAACCTGCAAAAGGAATTAAGATATTCAGTGGGTTTCAAACTGTGATTCGTCAACTTACTAAAATTATTGCGATTGAATGTCGATCTGACGAAGAGAAAAGATTATCAAATGAAAGGAAAACTCCGACCCACAGGCATGGTTTTCTACTCACCCGAGCTCGACCGTAGTTTGGTTAACCTCGAAATTTAACGGAGTTTAATCACGGGACTGAAGTGTAGCTGGTGAAATTCTTTGATTGTAAAGACGTACGAGGAATGCAAAATGAACGGGGTTGTGACGTTCATGTCGCTAATTTTAATATTTATTCATTTCCCGCTGGCTGAAAAAATCTCCGGTTAATTTTTTGAGGTAGAGTGACTGGGAGATAATTTATTTTTCTAAAGCTTGTCCAAGTGTGATCGATTCTAAGCGTCACTCTGCCAATGCTATCGACAGTAGCGTCAGTCATACGAGAGACTGTGGAAGCATCGCTCATTAATGATTTCACCATTGTTTCACTCTTCCTAGAATATTCAAGTTATTCATTAGAATATTTGGCATTTGCATCTCCTCCTTAAGGGATGGTATGAATGGAGTGATTATCATAGATTCAAGTTCTCAATTTCAAAGTCCAGCTGCGTGTCATTTCTGCAGGATTCATTACCTCCATAACCATCGAAATCTTTTTTCTCGAGGGTTCCAATTTTTGTCAAAACTGCAACCCTCCTTGATCACATATTCGACAAAAGCCTATCATAATATATAAACATATGAAAGCGGAAGAGCCGGTTGGTGCGACCATTGAACCTTTGGAACTTTAGTGGTATCTTGGTTCTGAATATCCCGTGCGGTTTTTATAGGACCCTCATCCGTTCCATTTTGGATTATGGACGTTTTGTGTATTGGTCACCATCGCCGGTCTTTGAATATCATCCTTAAAGCCGATATTTGCATCAGCACAGGCGCTCATCGCGCACACGTTGTATCAGATGTCTTTTGGTCGAGGCTGGAGATTGTGGATTGTATTCTACGGCCGGGACTTGGGACGAAGTCGCCGAAAAAGAGCTGAAGACAAGACACTTTGATAGATTCCTATATTGCGAAATTCCCAACCCTATGTATTTTCTCCTGCTGAATAATTCTTAGTAATTGGAGGTATATACTCATCATCTTTACCCCCATCCACCTAATATCCGTTAATACTCGCCCAGTACATTTCTGATGCATTTTCAAGAAATAACATTGGCATAACACCACACCATGGGTACTGATAGTTTTTGCAAAATGACTTAGCGATTCGAGCTTTTTATTCCTATAGTTACATCCGCTACATATGTACTGCTTGGTTCATTGAGCAAATGTTATGATGGCCCCTTGCTTTGCTTTAGGGCGCGAATGTTGCTTCTGTCAGTGCCTTTTTTCTTGTGCTTTCTTTTTGCTAGTGACGCAAGGAGACGGAACGGGGAATTTGATTTGTCAGCAATTCTATAAAATGAAAACTGGAGTTCGTGTGCCAACGCAAGTACGTTTAGTACTCGAGAGCGAAGATGACTAGTTTTAAATTGTTTGCAACCATGCTCGTTGATACCTTTATTCATAATTCAACTATGTAAAAACGAAAGAAGAGAGATTCTCGAGTTCGAGAACACGTCTGAAGATTAATGTATATCGTTAAACGTGCTCGTAAAATTAAATTAAATATGCACTGTAGGCAACACTAAAAACGTCCAATCGGCATCATTAGGGGAAGGCGGAGTTTGCAGATATTTCTTCAATCCCTCTCATATTCTCGCGAGCCTCCGACAATAAACATCGCACACCAAATACATCGCCGAATGCTCGTTATTAATAACGAGGGTTTTTCTGTAGGTTCCTAGCCACCCAAGAATCACTGGAAAGGAAATCACTGACGAGGCAGCAAAAGTTAGCCACGAAGCCAGGAATAGTCGTCCTTTTGGTGCCCGTTGTATCATGCTCACATAACGTTCCTTTCTCGATGCAAAGCAGAGTGGCACAACTCTGAATTTTAACTTGCGAGGATGGAGAATTCCATTGTGGCGAGCCTCCATTACGACATCGCGCCGCGGCGAGGGCGACTCCCAAGGCGAGCGACAGGCAACGACGCGAGCGTGCAAGCGAGGGGCCAGAGGCATTGAGGAAGTCAGTGAACACACCAAGAGTCCTCCCGAAGACGCGGTCTCAGAGCTCCGCCCCTGCCGGAACACCTCCACGGAGCGATGGGGTAAGAGGACGACTCCCATGCATCTTCTCACCTGGCATATCACCTTTCCCTCTCACTCTCTCCTCTTTAGGAGTAAATGGTACAGCAATTTGATCACCGTTTCTTTTTGAGAAAGTATCCCTCCCCTTCCCTTCAACTTTCACATCTTATTAAATCAACCACAGTACTCCAAGTGACGCGCCGCCTTTGGAATAAGCTGATGTACTAGCTCCAAGGGTGGCACGTCACACCTCATTTGGACTTCATTTCATGGTGCTAGGCGCAATGAGAGAATTCTTTCATGCCTTCATATCGCTCAATGGTTCTTCTCGTTCGGGTACCTTTTCCGCAATCTAATTGCGTTTGATCCTGAAAAGACATCGTGAAATAAGCTCTCGCCCGTTGCGATAAGGTGCGCGGCAGCCGTCGAAGGCATTGCCTTGTCGCTTCTCTGAAAGGCAGTTAGACTCTGTGAAAACATTAAAATTTCCTGCGGGAATGTAGAATGTGTGTTCGAATTTGAGAGGAGGATTATCCTAATTAACCTGACTAGGGCCTAGAAGTTCAGGCACTTAATTTACCTAAAATAGATGGGCAGAAAGGTATTTATTTCTGCTAAAATAGACATTCCAAAAGGCAGTTATTCTGGCTACAATAGAGGTTCAAAAAAACTATGTAAGGAATAAAAAAATCACATTTAAAAGGAATTGTAAAAAAATAATAATTCAAATGATTCTAGTTTTTATTCTACCTCTACTATTGCATGTAACTAAAATTTGCAGTAGGACATACATGGAAGGAAATATCATTTCTTTGTAATCTTGATTCCACATACCTACCCGATATGATGACTACTTTCTTTTACTCCCGACGTTGTCTTATTGAAATGCTATTGTGGACTCCCTTTTGAATCTTGAAATGACGTAAGGGAAGACAAATATTTCTCGATCTTCGCAGTTTGTAATCGCCACCACTGAGAAGGAAGTATCGTATACAGATAGACCTGTCGTCCAAAGGGATAGGAGGCCAAACTCAAAAGGTAGGATGAGATTCCTCATGAGCGAACAGATCTTGACCGGTCCTTTGTCTTGATCACCTTCCTTTTCCTTTGGGTTTTTAAAATACTGAAATCAACGAAGATAATGACGAAAAAAGCGAAAGTAAGGGAAAATGGCAAAAATAGTCATAGGTAGTTAAAATAGACCAGAAAAAAACACGAAATAAAAATCTACCAAAACAACTCGAGAAGTATAATTAAGTAATGCCTATTGTTAAGTCATAAAATCTTTACAACAATAAAAAGGCATTTTGCCAAACGTCCGGCTCTAAACAAGATATTTTTAGCTGCCCACTGCCATAGTTGAAAAGATAATTTGACACAGTCGCAAAGATACGATGTTGAAGCTCTCTTACAACTGGTCATCCATATTTGAGAATTCCCATTGTATACTAGCAAAAAATGCAAAATTGCATCCATATCAAGAACAAGGCGTATTTTTAACTGAAGATAAATCTGATACTACTGGCAAAACGTTTGACTGCCTTTTGTTCTAAAAAGGAATTGGCAAAATGTCTCATGATGTATTGCAATTAATTTTACGAAAAATGTGACTTCACAGTTTACCTCTGAAGCGCTCATGCGGACATTCGTACGTTGTGAATCTTGTTTTAAACGTTTCTTGCTGGAACGCAACGTCGAATGCTTTTAACAACCTGTGCCCCGAGTAGTGTTCTCTCCAAAAATGTTGTAAAATGTTCAAAAACGACTTATTTTGCAGATAACTTCATGAGATACACAACTCGTGTCTAGGACTTGTTTTCAAGGGTTTGGGACCCATTGTTTTCCGGGATATGCGCGATGGTAACGTATGTTGCCTTTTCCTTAATGTTTTGCGGGTTGCACGTGCGTAGTAGTTTCTAAGTTGTTTAGAAGCGTTGAAGCACAGTTTGTGTCGCGCTGTTTTACGTAGAGTATTCAGAATTGGGTTGACTTCCTTCTTCATGCCTTTCCTTTCATAAATTAAGAGTTCGTTTTTTTGTTTATTTTTCCTCCCTCTCGATTTTTGTTCGGATTATCTGAAATTTCGAATAGAATTCTACTGTATTTACATTTTTACAAATTGTTTCTTCATTAGTGTATGACAACATTCCTTGTCAAATTTAGAGATTAATGACAGATAATTTTGTGTTAGTTCCATTTACAGATGTGCAAGATTTGCAGGAAAAACTCCAACAGGCATTAAGTAGGAAAGCTACTTTAGAAACCAGAGTTGTTCGGTTGATGCAAAGTAATGTGACATTGAAGGCCACTGTTGATGACATGGATCGTGAACTTAATCAGCTTCGAGAACGACACAAAATTCTTGAAGCCCAATTAGCTCACAGGTAAGAAATTTATGTATGTGAATTGATTAAATTTTGATGGTATCTATTTGTTTCATTGACATGTTAATTTGCAGTAAATAGCTCAATTCAGTTTCCTTGAAAATCGGGCTTTTACTCTCCATTTACTCTACAAACTCCTAAAATTGAGGACATGAACACGTAAATCGATTAACCATCATTTTGCTGAAATTGAGATGAGAGAGAGAGAGGGAGGGAGAAAAAGAGAGAGGGAGGGAGAAAGAGAGAGGGAGGGAGGGAGAAAGAGAGAGAGGGAGGGAGAGAGAAAGAGAGAGAGGGAGGGAGAGAGAAAGAGAGAGAGGGAGGGAGGGAGAGAGAAAGAGAGAGAGAGGGAGGGAGAGAGAAAGAGAGAGAGAGGGAGAGGGAGGGAGAGAGAGGGAGAGGGAGGGAGAGAGAAAGAGAAAATTATGACAAGAAAATGTTCCTATGTATAGTTTTCATTTTATGTACTAGTAGTAAACGTATGTAATAAAGGCATTAATGTATCCTTATCAGTAAATATGTAATTATTTATATATTGCCTCTCAAGCGAGGCACCAAAATTCAATAAACCTCCAGGTAGTCATAATTAAGATCAATATTGATTCTTCAGCCCTGTGTGTCTCACATTCCGTAAACCTCTGTAAAATGACGGTGCTCTGGAGGCACGTAATCCAAGAATTCTAAGAAGTCTCGCTCTTAGTTGGTGTTACTCGCTTCTTTCCATCATATTCTGTGGCAACTCTACTCCACCAAGTGATTGTCTACCTGCACTATGTTGATTCCTTACGTTAACTGATTCAAATTCTTTGCCATCAAAGTTCTAAAAATATTTAAATTCATAGGTCATCTTCCTTTGGCATTATACCTTACTTGCTTCCTCGTAGCGTTATTTTGGTTACCTCCAACAATAGGTTAGAGCTGTAAACCAATGATATGACATTTTTATTATTAAACTCTATTATTCGTCACTCTCAATTAGTAATCTAAAACTTTTTGGCTATTTTTCGTTGAACAGCTTCAGAAATCAGATATGGCATATAAGACGGTTAAAAATCTTGCCAAAAAATTAATGCAAACTTCATAAAAGATTGACTGTCAGGTGTGCAATATTAGATTCCTGAATCTGCTCGTCGAAAATTGCCCAAAAAGTTTATATTAGATGATATATTTACTTTGTGTACGCCACCTGCACCTTCTAATAAATTTAATTGTATTTCGTAACTGGTCGGTATCTTAGATACTATTACTTATCTACATTTGTACTAAAAGACGATTTCTTCGTAAAATATTGTTTATAGTAATTTTTTTAATGGATTACAATACAATCCACTCGACCACTCGCGTTCCAATTCTGAGCGCAACACAACGAGTTAGAATATAATACATAGAGTGGCTGCTTTCAGCGCTTCTTGTGGACGCTCGCCGAACTAAGGGCCGCCATCATACACGCAGTCAACACACGAGAGGTGCCTGATCAACGGCATCCTCAATTAAAAGGGCGAATCTAGAAGGCGTTGGCCTGATGGTGGTGTGTAGAACTGTTGTACTGAATCGACGTGTTGTTTGTATCAGATCTTATTTCTATATTATTGTCTTTACATTTATCTGTGTTTAAATTATATTAGTGGTTCGAATAACAATATTTACAATTCCTTCAAAATGTTCGGCATATAACTGTGAAACTTAAAGTTGCCAAACCATAAAGATGTTTTTTTTAGGTTTGTAACCGTATTTGTGATCTTTGTTTACTTATTACCATAACATTCACTTTTAGGCGTTATGCTAACTACAATAACATATCAACAGCTTCCACTCTTATGACATTAAAAACACGTTGCTTCCTGCATAGGTTAAAGTTTCTCAATTCGTTCTCCTTACATATTGTTATTGCGTTTTTAAATAATTGGTTATTGGGCGTGAGAACACTGAGTAAGAGGATTTATATTACGTGCAGCCCGCGCCCACCCAACATTAACAAGCGCCACACTGACTACTAGTATACTCAGAGCTGCTTTGATTGCAAAAAATATGACTTGAATCTGCTGCAAAGGAGGAGGCGCTACAGTCACTCTATGTAGTATTCTTCGTTTTTTCTAATGTGGCCCAGGACATCGTTATACCCCTGTCTTAGAAAATGAATCTTTAATAATTCGTGAACGGCCTCCTCAACGGGGCTCGTGGCCTCAGAAATGAGCTTACCCCTATTAAAGAGATTAATTTTATTCGTCAGAGGGGGTAAAAATGACCTAATGTCATGGACCACGTTAGAAAAAGACACGTTAGGAAGTTATATTCTAGCTCCTTGGTGTGATCACGGAAGGTACGGAAGAGACTGGAGCAGAAGCGTGCCGCAAGAAGCGAATGATGGGCAGTAGTCCGTTCACACGTAGTTTGTTTATAGAAGATACAATCGCATTGCTCGCTCATTACTCTGACTCGCACTTTGGAGGGTGATGTAGGCACTGCGAATATTCATTCTTAGAAGTTGCATATTACTCGAGCTCAAGTCTTTACAATGATGATAAATTTTGAAATTATATCTTCAGGTTTCTTGAATGAAAGCAACAAGAGTGCGTCAGAAACGAATCAAACTATAATTAGAATAAACGTATTGCCCACCCATGTGCTTAGTTATTATTTAAACCATTGACGCGTGCAGTAAAATAAGTTTGTCCATACGCACAGTAAAACTGCCCAGAATTATCAACGGTCTCCCACTCTGGTCATGCAGTTCAGGTTTCCCGGATATCTCGTGGACTGCGTGCGTGACCAGTGAAAGAGAGATTAGAAAAGTTTCTGTATGGACGTGAAAATTGTGGAATACACAGTTATTCTAAATTATGGTGAGAAAGGCCACGTTCAGAAACTCAGAAGAATTGAACTCTTCCAAATTGACAGGTGGGATATAAAGATAGTTCGTATGAAGCTCAAATTAGAATTTAATTAATATGCATATGACAGGGTTCAAGCCTACAAAGAAAAAATTGTCAAACCCACCACTGACTCCAACAAAAGGATTTTGAGAAATATTTTCACAAAGCTAGATTTAAAACTCGTAATAAAAATCCCCGGAGTACCCGGTGGAAAAGTTTGAGGTGCTCAAGATAATAATGGCAGATTCCAGTCGACCTCGCATTTTCAGTTAGAAGCGTGATGGGTAACTCTTGCCACGTACCTATCATATACTGAAATATCTAATGAATTGGGATTAGGCAAAACCCTCAAATTCTACCTTCAAAAATGTGTGCGGAGTGAAACTAAACGTGAACGACAACAGTCTTTTTTCTCGAAACGAACTTCGGTTGGGCGCTGACGTTATTATTCTGGGCACCTCATTTATTTCCGTAACTTCCTCCGTCAATTGTAGTTGCAGAGGGACCGATCAACCTTTCTAAATTATCATTCATGGCCCTGTCATTTAAAGTAGGCGCAGCGGCTTGTGTTCATTTTAACTTCACGATGTCCTCTTCCTGTTCGTCTGCAGAGATAACAACAGTTTCGTTAGTTACTAACGAAACAGTAAAAAACCCAGCAAGCAACACTCGAGAATCGGGACGCATACAACCCACCGTTTCGCTCTTTATAATAGGCCCCAAAGGCACGTTTCGAGAACGGCTAAGATGCTAGCGACATTCATCCGAGAAAAGAAAATGACGTGCCAATTGAATTAGCGATGATCAGAAGAACTTAACGCGTTGTTGCTGAATGCCAACCTAAACGGGCGGGTGGACCACGGAGATGCCCTAAACGGGCGGCGGACTCTCGATTCGATGCCCTAATATTAGCTATTCCTTTGCATTATTACCCTTCTTTTAGTCCTTTTTGGTAAATCCCGTTAAAAGGCATATTTTGGTTAATTATCCACTTCTTCCTAAAATGTTTAAAAAGAAAATTTTTTATTATTTTGCTTGATTTTTGCCTCATCTGACGATGGTCGTGTGCAAGGAACTCCACTTTATTCATGCAATTTTAGAAAATGACTTATATTTCCTTAAATTATTTATTTTATGTGCAGTTACAACGAAAAAAATTATTTGTATGTTACTTCCAATAAAATGAGTTTTTTTTATTACCCATACTTGGGGCACTATGTGTAGTTAATTCCATAAAATAATTTTACAATTCTCCAATTATAAATTAAACGAGAGGAGAGTACCAAGCAAAATCAATCCTTTTCTCATTGTGTTAATTTCAGATTAGTATTTTATGACTATAAAATCTGTAAATAAATATATAATTTATATTTATTTATTTTTTTTCTTTTATTTTTTTTTTAATTTTCAGAGAGAGTATTGATGATGCAGCAGTATTGCGGCAGGAGTTGGTGCAAGTGCAGCGTGTAATGGATGAAATGAATAGGGAAAGAGAGAGAGAGCGTGATGAATTGCAGGCAAAACTTACTCAGTTACAAGAAAATGAATGTGATCAAATGTGAGTACTTGTGTAATTGTATGATTGTCTAGAGGTATTCTCAAAGTTGAGTGATTGTGTTCCATCAGAATAGCAAGCTCGCGATGGCACTTGGGATGCAATTCCTAGAATTCTCTAATAATGCAGTTAGTTGAGTTATGTAATGATCCTTGTTTCATATTATGTTCATTTCTTGATCACTGGTGTGTGGGAGCAATTGGTTGAGTGTTTAGGGGTGTAAACTTTATTTATTAGTCATATTTTCTACTGAGATTTCCCGGAAAGGAAAGAAGGGAGGAGAGAGAAAAAAAGATAAAGAAAAAAGGGGGGGGGACTCGACAACCTCCCATTTATCTAAAGCATCTTGATGCTGACCCCATGACTTTCATACAAGTTTTTGGCAAGGCATTGAACTGTTTCAATCAACACTCCACTTTCAAGTATTAAAATATCTTGGTTTTTAATACTTAAACATTTGTTTTAAAACAGTTTCAAACTGTTTTGCTAACTACTTGAAAATTAATGATAATACTCCACATTTTCGCTAATAGAATTATGTCTATTTCTTTCCCATCTAGGGCAATATCTTATGATAATTTAAAATTTCGAAACTACTGTTTAGTAATGGTTGTAATAAAATATTAAAAATAATATGCCTCTGTATTTATATTTCACACAATCTGCTTTTTTTTATTTTTGCCCTTCATTTTTATCTGTACAATTACACAGGGCTGCAAGTAAAAACACTCCATTGGATTTTTATACATATTCTTGAATCAATTATAGCTGAACTTGGCAGTAAATGCAAGAAAAGGTTAATGGTTGAAGAGATTAGTAGTAGGGGTGGTGGATAAAGTAAGTTTTAGCGTTATCAGGAAGGTTGGATGACCATGTGAAATGGGTTAAAAGTTGATAGTAATATGTGAAAGTTTAGACTTGTTATCTGGGGTTCTAAGAGTACAAAGGAATACAGAAAAACAATCTGTAGTTGGATTAAATCATGTTTCAATAAGCAAAAAAAAAAAAGTTAAATTTATACTACTATCAGTTTATATTGAGCATTCAAACGATACTTCTCATATGACTTGCAGAAGATCCAAAAAAGATCTTACTTTATTTTTACCCTTAAAATACAAACTATCTTACCCTAACCTTAACTCGGTTATTCATCCAGTGTCCCATGGTTCTGAAATACCATTTCCAATGCCACTTTCTAATTTAGATGACATCTTGAGTGAGTTACACTACTCAGATGCATTTGGTTCCCAGAATGAATATAGTTCACATTTTTATGTTAACGAAAGACTTCAAACTTTTTTCTCAGACTGAGCACAATGACTAGTAAGAGACTTAGATCTTTCAAAAAACTCAGCCAAATTACTAGGATCAAGGATAAAAAACAAAAACCTGCTATCATCTGAGACTTCGTGTTCCTGGAACAGGCATTGAAAGAGAATTTTCTAAGTTTTTATTCTCCAAGAGGGAAATCTGGTATATTGTAATTATTTATCATGGGCCCATGAAGTGCTTTGAAATAAAATGATTTATCAGAATGGTGCATACTCATCGATTCGACTAAAACTAGCCTCAAAGCAGTCTTTCTGCGAAATGAAAATGGATTTGCATCTCATCTTATTGGACACTTGGCTCATATGAAAGAAAACTACAATGATTTTGTTGCAATTCTTGAGAAAATCGGATATCAAGAGTATAAATGGATGGTTTGTGCAGATTTCAAAATACTAACTATATTGTTGGGTCAGCAAAGAGGTTATACAAAATATTCTTACTTTCTTTATTTATGGGTTATTTTTGTCCAGCTGCTCTGAACAAAAATTTATTGGCCTCTTTGATGTAGTTTACCCCCAGCAAGACAAACATTATCAATACAACTTTGGTTCCCCAGAACAAGTATTATTACCACATCTTCATATTAAATTGGGGCTTATGAAGCATTTTGTCAAATTACTGCCAAGAGATAGAAATTGTTTCAAATATTTGTGTTCAAAGTTCTCGTGACTGTCTGAAGCCAAATTAAGAGGGAGTTTTCACTGGCCCCATCATAAGAAAACTTATAATGGATCCCCTCTCTATGGAAACAATGGGAGATGAGGGAAAAGAAGCTCGGGACTCTTTCAAGAATGTAGTGCACAGGTTTTGGGAAATACTAAGGACCTTTACTAAGATACCATTGTACAATGCATGCTGGCAGCATATCAGCATATGAAGCTCAATGATGCAAGATGAGGTTAAAAGTTAATTTCTAACACTCCCGTATGGATTATTTTCCTGAAATCTTGGGATCATATGGGGAAAGATTTCAACAGGGTGTCCGTGATTTTGAGAAACGTTTACAAGGAAATCTTGATGTCAATTTGTTAGCTGACTACTGTTGGATGCTCACTGAAGAAATCAAACTCAATCTTAAGAAAGTTATATTTGACAAAAACCATGGATAAAGAGGCAAGGAAATGATAGAACTCCTAGATTAATAGAGACAAGAATCACTGGTGGGATTTGCTTATTATTCATACACTTTTTCTCTAATCTAAAAGTCTCTTAGATACAGAATGTTTTTCCCCAGAATATTACACCATATCTTAAGCAAGAATGAACATACACCTGAAATTTACACAATGAGCAGTATGATGGGGGACTGAATTTGAATTGATTCTGAATATAAAACAAAATGAACTGAATTGAGAGACCCAAAAATATTATCATAACATTAATCAGTCTCAAATACACTTTCAATGAAGTATGCAATTGTTTATTTTGTTAGAGAACTTAAGTGAAACTATTTTCTCATCATTTACAATTTGTTTGATGTATGAAAACAATTTGAAATATCTAACATTGTAATATTTACTCTTTCTTTATTGCAAAAAATATTCATATCAACAAAGAGAACTGTTCTTTTGTTTTGAGTGGAAAAAGGCATATTGTTTACGTATAGTTGGAAGAGAATAGGGCCTAAAATTCAACCCTGTGGTACTCCATGAATAATTAGCATAAAGTCAGAAACATGAGTAAAGCAATGTCCCTTCATTGCAGTATGATCTTTCTAATCTCTGAATTCGTTGTGTAAGGTGTGAACATAATGTGGAGCAATAGCATGAATTCATTTTCGTAATTTTGATAGCAAAGGTAATGATCAGGGGGCAGATTTTGATGACCTAAAACATTGACACAAATGATCAATAAAATGCGCTTAGTGTTTTAAAAATGCCCTAAAAACAAAGAAAAATGACGTAAAATATTTTATTTTGAAACTTTCATAGGCAGAAGTTTTGGCTACAAACATTGTCAAAAACATTTTCTTGAACTGCAGAATCGCTCCCCCAAACACTTACTATTGTATTATGCTGCCGTGAGAATATGTCAAAACGCTCACTATGTCTTTTTGAGCATTTATTTTATTATTATTATTATTATTATTTGTAACTATTCTTGAAGTGCGTGTCTAAGAATTTCTGTAGAAAGTAAAGAAATCATAAACATAATTTTTTAATAGAAAAAAATAGTCCTTTTTCTGCCTGAAATATCCTATAAAACATAATATTAAGTTTAGGGTTAGTAGACCTACAAGAAAAATGCCTGAAAATGTACACGCTTGTTGTGTATACTAGGAGTCACTTCCTGAAATGAAATCCCAGCAACAGAAGGTGTGTGAAACGTGCTGTGAACCCACATAAAAAGTATGTTCCCTTCTGTTTTGTTGAAACTTTTAAATATCCTTTTTACATTCTTCTATACATACGTATATGTAAAGAGTAATATATGTAGTACAGAACAAGTTACATAATGCTGCAGAAAATCGATTTTGAGATTTCAATGAAAATACTCTTTGGTTACCAAAAGGTGTTGTTATTTTTGTTTTTTTGTTTTAAACAGCAGTCTGTCTGTCTCTGTCTGTGAACAACACTAGTGCCTAAACTATGTGTAGAATGTTTTTCAAACTGAATACTCCCCAGTCAATCTGTCCTCACTTGAAGCTCTGCAATTTTAAATAACATTCATTATTTTTTCGGGGTACTGTACTTGAAACCCTTGGGACATTTTCAGAACTTTATCAAATATAGCTCAAAATTTTTTCTTTAAATTTTTGTAAGAAAAGAGTGAAATACACTTATAAAGGTGGCATAGGTCCAATTTTCATTGTTAACTCTGAATTTTTGCAAATTGCAAGAGTTTGAAAGTGTCTTGGAGTCTTCCTACGAATACAAAATTGGAGATTGAGATTTTTTTCCATGAAATGAAATTTGTTTTGCATAGTTAGTTCTTTCATTAAGGTTATGTACATTTTTGAACAATTTTAGCAGATTTTGCCCAATATTGCATGAAATATGTCCAATATAAAAAAAACAATCAAAAACGAGAGTTTCTAGCAGTTCCAAATTTTTTCTTAAACACTCAGTGTTTGGTGAAAATGAGCTTCAAAATGTATGTTCTCAGAAATGCTTAAACATTTTCTCAAAAATGGTTCCAAATTATTCAACGAAAATTTCCAAATAGAGCAAGGTTTTACTCTTCTATAAAATTCTTAGTGATATTTTCATTCTATCATTTGGGGACTGAAAAATGGAAGGGGAAAAAAAAGAACAAAAAACGAAGTTGGTGCAGCGATAGATGTCAGGTGGGAAGTCGATGGTGCAAAACTGAAAACCTAACTCAGATCAAAGAAATTAAAAAGCTAACTAGCATGAGAAAGACTGTTCCATTCTGTAGCACCACTAGTTATATTATTTTTTTAACAAGTACTTAATGCGGAAATCAATGTTATCAGCTGGAATGTGCAAGTATGGCTTTGATACATGCTTGAATTTCAGATGATATTTTTGATGAAGACCAGACATTACTTGGGGCGTTCATTTGGAGTTTTGGGGGAATGAGCACATTAAATGGCACAGCATAGGGCATTAGAAAAGTTAGTGCTCCAACAGAATTACTTTCTCTTATTTGTAATGTTATGAAATATTATTATGCTAGGTGAACGTTTCTCACCTTTGAGCAATTGCATGTTTACATGGCCAGCAACACGTTACTTCACTTGGTAATTGCCTCATTGATCACATGTTTCTGTGGGTGTTCTTTATCTGCAACAATATTTGCCCAGGCTGGGATTTGAATTCAAGCGTGCACAAGAGCTTAGCATTCTAACCATTAAGCCACAATTATTTGGTGCATCAAAGACCCAAATACATACATAAAAAATCTTTAATTTTCGAAAATTCAAAGTTTTAAAGAAAAAATTGCGCCTATTCTATTATTATGAATGTACCTTCTTCATTTGAAGGAAAACAATTAGAAAAATAGACATTTTTGTCAGAATTTTGAGTGTTGGATGGGCTTCATGTGAAGTAACCCTAAAAATTAAAATATCCTTTTCAATCTCGGGGACCTTTTAAACATGTATTTTCTTTTTCTATACTTTCTTGGTATGAGAAAATAAAACTATTGCCATTATTTTATGATGGGGCATGTAATGCTGCACTTAGATGTCAGAGTGCCAAGAAAATATCATTTCTGTTAGTAAAAAGGACGAGTTTTAGGAAAGTTACATTGTAGGATTATGTTGTTGTTGTTGTTGTTGTTTTTTTCTTCATACTTTCGGTATCCTAACTTGCTTTTGCATTTTTATTTTGTATATTGCAGCTGCCTGAACCTATTTAAAAATCATCTTCTTCTTTGTTACGGCTGATTTTTCTCGTTTATACTTTCATAAATAAGCAACGAATGATTTAGAATGAAATTTCTTTCCCATCTCTGACACTGCATTGCCCACTATTCATAACTGCAGTAAACATTTTAGAAAGACCAACAATTATTACTTCTTTTGTTGGGCTGTCATAGACTTGGAGTGAATCGGTTATAGATACTCTAGAAGGTACAAATACTGTATTTTTTACCTTCTATATTTTTTCTTGCTAAAGTTAGATTTGTTTAGGATCACTTAAATAAAAGGTGTTTACTTGTGTCATTGTCACCATGTGACCAGCAAAGGTATTATGTTGAATTCACAGGACTACCGCTGAATTTTTTGATTTGAAAGGAGTATTAAATTATATGTTTTTCTTTCCCTCATTCACTAGATGTGATAAAAGAAAAATAGCTTCATGTCATGGAAGCAGAAAGAAGACAAACATGCTTCTCAACTGTGTGAGTAAGGGGTGTTAGCTGAATGCTTCCCACGAGTGTAATTTTCCTTGTGAAACTATCATGTGGTAGTGATCTCTAGCTCTTATGAGAGAGACTGAAGGACCAAAATTCATTCTTTCTGCTTATTTTCAGTACGTTTTTAGAACATTTTCTTTGAACCCTGAGAATAAAATTATTAGTCTTCTTTTTTGCTGGAAGTGAGATTTCTGGATTCTTCTCATTCTCTACACTTGTGTGCAATCACATAAGTTAATTTCCCTCTGATTTTTGTGTAAAAGATGCATGTGTTTTATCAAATTTCATAAAACCAGAAACATGATTAGTGAAGTTGTCTGACTTGTTTCATGCTTTAACAATGAGGTAATATCATTGATTAAAGTAATATAGGTTTTGTTGTGTGTTCTTTCTTGCTAGAAGTTTGTTCAAATAATCACAGCATGGCTTAATGTATTTCTCTTGTGTAATATTGTAATTTTCACAAGTTATCAGCTTATTTGCAGGGATCAAAGATAAAAGTTTTGGCTATACACCCACCCAATACACTATTGAAACTAGTGGTGCTACAGAAAAACAGACTTTCCCGTATTAGTTTTCTGTTTCCTTTGGTCTTGACTAGCTATTTGGACATGCCACATACTCTTGCCAGCTACCATCTATCACTACTCACAGTACATTTTTTAAAAATTTTCTCAATTTTTCGGTTTTCTAATAGTAGAACAGAAATATTATTTTAAATATTAAAAAACAGTAAAACCTCATCCTAAATGGCAATTTTCTTTGAAAAATTTGGAGCTGGTTTCATGAAAATGGTGTTTAAGGGCTATTGTAAATTTGAAAAAATGAAGCTCTTTTTCACAGAAAATTTTTGAGTTTTAGAAAAACTTCATTAGAAGTCATTTGAAGCACTTCTATTCACAAATACAATAGTGTTTACAAATTGGTGGGAATGTGCACATTAATGAGATCTTTCAAGGAAATTACATTTGTGTAATTTTTGAAAATAAAAGAATTCACCAAAATCAACTTTGCATCACATTAAACAGTGCAATTAGCACTATCTGTTCGAAAAGTTTGAAAAAAAAATTGGAGCAATTTTTAGGAAATGGCGTTCTAGCATTTCTGAATTTTCAGCTATTTTCACAGAAAACAGTTGACTTTTTAAGAAACTTTGACATTATTTAAAGCACATGTACTCGTAATTTTAATAAAGTGAACAAATTGCTACTAATATAAATATTAATGATGTGAGAGACAAGTAAAAAAAAAATTACATTTTTGTAAGTTTTGGAAGAACAAAAGAATAGAGCAATACAGCGTTTGTTATCTTACAGTGTACATTTTGCACTATCCCTACCAAAAGTTGATTTAGAAGAAATTTACAGCAATATTTGAGACATCTTGTTTTTGTAATTTTTTAAAATTGTACATACTGCTTGCACTGTTGCACAAAAAGTACTAAAATTTTCAAAAAATGTACATGACCATAATGAAAGAAATCACTATGAAGAACAAATTTTATTTGAAGGGAAAATCTATTTTCAATTTTGTAGTTGAAGGGAGGCACCCAAAAAATATAGAAATTTTCGAAAATTCAGAGTTAAACCTGAAAACAGGCCACCTTTATAACTGTATTTTACTCTATTCTTGCAAGAAATTTAAAGAAAAAATTCGGAGCTGTATTTGAGAAAATTTTGAAAATGTCCAAGGGGTTTCATATAAAGTGCACCCACGTGTTAAGGAATGTTTTTCAAAATCACAGCACCTCGAGTAGAGCCAGATCAACCGGGGAATGTCCATTTTGGACAAAATGGTACGTAAGTTTCAGGAGCTGGTGATGTTCAGACAGACGGTCGTTTTTGAAAAACCCACTTTTTCGGTAAAAGGAGTATTTCCGTTAAAATCTCAAAATCGATTTTCCGCAGCATTACATACGTTTCCTTATACTATGTATAATACTCTGTACATATGTTCATAAACAGGAAAGTGGGGGAAAAAGGAAAAACGGCTAGAACCACTCCTGTGAAGCCTTTTTTTTTTCTCCATTCAAAGAAATGTCGTCATTTGATTGTAAAGCCTTACTGAAATGAGTGTTGTTTCTTCCACAGTCCTGAATATCTACCCTTTTCTCTTCAATGATGTAAAATAGTGATGATTGTGGTTTATATCTGTTCATCCACAAGAGCGAGAACCTCATTGTTATTCTTGTGGAGGTGTTTTTTGCTTAATTGCATTTTTTTTTTATTGGATGGCTTGATTTTATAGGTTGAGTTCCTTGTTCTCTCAGATATTGTGGCAGTGTGATCAAGTGAAATCTGTAGTGACATCTTGATTTTATCACTCTTTTAGGGAATTGATAAGATTTCATTTGGAAATGTTCCTTTTTTATGAATCTTTTATTAATCCACTTTCATGTTCTTCATATCACACATTAGCCCAACATTTAGCAAATTGTTTTCTTTATATTCCTCATTTTTATGAAAAATTACTTGAAAACATTAAACCAATATAAATCTAGTTCCTCTGAAAATGTCCCCATAACATTTCACACAGTATACAATCTACTAAGTCTGAAGCTCACTTTGTTGCTTGTCAATAGAATCTTATCTTATGAACTACAGTTCAGGTTTGGAGAATAAAGTATTGTTGTACAAATATTCATATTATGGGTTTATGTAATTTAAAATATTAATAAATGTATAATAATTTTGTATTAACAATACCTGCCTCAACATTGTTTCCTGGGTCTGTATCGTCATCTATCACTTAATTCCTGTTATACCGTTTGGGCTCTAACACTCATCTTTTTAGCAACCTACTGACGAAACTAATATCTATTCTTCATTTTATAATTGACTTCCAGGATTGAAACACTGAGGTCGTCTCTTAATATAAAAGAGGAAGAATGCAAGCAGCTCACCGAAACACTTACGGACATGAGAACCAAATATGACAGTGTAATGAGCAAATTAGAAAATATGGAAAAATCAAATGAGTCTTTAAGAGAGGCAGGGAAGACAATTGGTTCCCCGGGTCTTTTAGAGACCCAAGATGCCTTGGTACATGGATTTAGCGAGGTAAATTAAAGTGTGTAAAGATTCAAAAGAATGGATCTTCAAAAGCATGCAAACATTCAACCAAGTTTTTGTTTCTGTGAATGTCTAATTTCAATTCAGGTCTGTCCACTGCATGTACTTACATGAAGGTGTAAAGACTGCATGTTGAAAGTGTTCATCCATCTCTCACGTTTACTTGTATGGTAAAATGTAAAGATTACTGTGTTAGCAGTGCATCTTGTTGTCAAGTATTGTTAGGGAGATGTGAAGCAATGCTTTCATTTGCATTCAATTTTAGTTGTTAATACTTTTTTGAAATGTCCAAATAGTGTTTCAACATTCTGCTTTTGTCTTGTCTTTTTGCAATGTGACTTCCATCTTTATTTCCGAAAATTTAATTTTTGCTCCTTTTATCCTACTTCTTTTATTTTTTATTAGTTTACTTGTTGCATCTAATAACTTTAATGATGAAGTTTATAATGTATTGAACTACCATTGCTTTTTGATACTTCACCTCTAAATATATTCTGTTCTAATAGTTTTGAAATCTCCTTATTCCAGGGATTTGTTTTGCTTGTTAATTTTGTGACTCATTGTGTAATAACTATTCCCAGAATTGTTAAACATTTAGAATAATCTGCTTATATCTTTTTGTCACCATGTTGCAGTTCTTTTGCTTTTTTTAAATGTTTTACATCTAAAAGCATATTTTTATCAATATTGTACAAAGGCTATCCTTTTTCAGCGTGTCAACTCTTCCACATTCATAATCACTCAATATTTTCTATAACTCTCAATCTCCTATTCAGGGTGTCGAGAAACTTTTGTATGAGGAAATAATGAGCATTGGACTAGTGGACTGTGCTTGCCAATTTGACTAGGTTTTTCAAGATGAGAAAAAATAGCACAAGTATGTTCGTAGAAGTTACAAACTATTCAAGGAAATTCTCCAGAAATGACCACGGTTTTATCTTCCCAAAGCTATTAGTGGAAATTGTAGTTATACTTAACAGTTGATTAGAGAATTAATATTGTGATACATTTTAAATTCCATGTAACTTGCAGTGAAAACTGCAGACTTCAGAGATATAACTCATGACATAATCCAAGTGCGGAAAAAGGGGGGTTTACTTGGAAAATAACCAATGAACATTTTTCTGTTTATGATGTATGTATGAAGGCACTAATTAAAGCACAGAGTTCAACCTTCTTGATCCTGTGTAATCTTTGGGAGGCCTGAAAAACCATATTTTTTTTCAGACATTTTTGGGTTTTTCTCCTTAACCTTAACTTTTTTAGGAAAATTATTCAAATCAATTTCAATAATCAATCATATAATTTATTATGAAACAGAAAATAAATGAATAGATTAAAAATAGATCATGAAATAACTTACTAAAATTGTGTGTTTATTTTGTGTAAATCTTCCAGTTTCCATAGGGCAAATTATAATTTCAGTCAATGTATAGTGAATTACCTGGCTGTTTTCAACAAAATATAATCAAAATTTGTATCTCTCTAACATTAGTAACTTCTGAACAGCAGTCCGATTCCTGTTTCTCACATCTTTCTTATTTCTCGTCTATGTAACGTACTTGACCTTCCCTAGCAATCTTGTGTTGTCGAACATGAACTTCATCTGGCCTAAGTCCAAAGTACGCTTGGAAATCGTTTCCTACTTCGGATTTAATCTACGTATTTTGGAAACGTAAATATTAACATTCGGGAATTAGCCAGGTTCGCGCTTTATCCATAACTTATGCTGTGCACAGGCAATGTAGCCAGGTATTCATCATTTAGTAATTGGCTGCTAGCTCTGAATACGTGGCATTGCCTGGCAACGTATTTATTGTAATCATGTATTCAAAACTCCTGCTGGCGCACCCATTGTGCACACTCAGTGCTCGTAGAAGGTGCATTGCATGTCACGTAAATTTGTTTGCAAATTCTACTTTCTTCCCACCTCGTCTCTAGGAGTTCTAGGACTGTTTTACTCCCACTGTAGTAAAATTGTGTATAAACTTTTGTTGAAATGAAGTTGTTTCCCCGTTAAGAGGGAAATCGAACACACACGTATGCATCAAACATTTTTTACAATAAAGATATTCGACATTGTGTGAGATATGAGATAAATAGTAGTATTATAATTATCATACCATCGAGTGTTTTTCATCAACTTAATTTTTCAGATATCAGCTATCGTTTCCTGTCCTCATTTAATACTGCCTTTTTATACCTTCGAGTCCCTTGAGTGTAGGCTCCACTCTCCAACTGTGCAGAGACTCGGAGCACTGATGCGGCCGAGCACTTCTGCTGCTTGTAGCTCTTAAGGCTGTGTGGCGCTCGAGTCCTTCTATAGGTAGGGAGGGTTGGTGGCGGCTGGGTGGACCCCACTAGGGAGCTTGCACGCCGACTGTCACATTCATGCAACATTCAGACCGGGAGGTGTCTTGGAAGGAGTGGGGTATTGAAGGTGATACATGGAGATTGGGCCAAGCCCCACCACATCACAACACTAAAACAAACATCATTGTCCAGGTGGGATTCAAAACCGCAGACCCCGCAGCTCTCGAATGCCTCCATAGTCACTGTGCAGCGGATCCCAATTAATGGTAATTATAAATGGATTATAATACCATAAACATGCATATTTTTGTGCACGTTTTAGACATAATCGACCATGCCAGTGATTGGACGGTCGCTGATTTGATCACCACCAGATGCCGGAAGTTTGCCTTATGTGTTTAACGTCGGCAAGTTTGTGGCGCTTCACTTAGATCTGTAGTTTTCCTGATTGCTTGCAGGCGAATTCTGGAGCCTTTCCCTAGACCGCGAGTGTTCCTTCAGCCGATCACTTCTCCTCCTATGGCCTGTTCAGTGTCTCTCTGATGAGCGTCTGAGATCCGGTATACCGAGTACACGCTGTAGATCCCCAGAGGTACTTGGTAGTTGTAGTAGGGTATCCAGAATACGAATGCAATTTGAAGAGTGTGGAAATCGTAAATGAGACACGTAGCTGTGGATTCATCATGCCCTAGTAGGGACAAATTGGTACTTTTCTTGCAGGGATCATCAATTTTCATACTGAAGGTGACCCAAAGGACATTGCATGCAATGGGGCTGCCATGTGGGTGCATCATTGGGTTGACTAACAAAGCATTCTGTAGGATGACAGCGTTTCTGAAAGACTTCAGCAGTTAAGTCAGCCAAGAATGCAGCAACCCATGGTTGTCAATGTGTGCTCACGTGAAATTTATCGAGACCCAGAAGGGGTCGATTAGTGGGAGTCTGGAAATCCATTGTTCCCCCCTTTCATTCTACGAGCCATTTCTTTATCTTTCTTCTGTGGCTCCCTTGTGCCTTGTAAAAGTAAAGGGCACTTTTTTAACCAGACCAGCCCATAGAGGTCAATTTTGATTCTGTGGCTGGACAAAAATTGATACTTAATTATGACCACTATTTGGCAAAACAAACATATACATGCTCTGATATTTTCACCCTTTAATGTATTCGCACAAACAAAAGGGTGGCCAGTGATCCTAGAATCCTTAATAATCGGAAATATAATTTGAAAACCAGGATTTTTCGTTATTTTCAGATTAATCGCTGACTTTTAGCATAAATTCACAAACGTCATTGTATCGAATGAAGTTTGTGATTCAACGTTATAATGGCAAGTATTCAAATTGAAGTATGTATGAAATATGCCATTTGCTTTAGGATTGCGAAGTCCTTGACTAACCGCTCACATGACTTCAAAAACTGCCACATGTGTAGGTGCAACATTGGTACCATGGGTAGCACCACAAAGCACCTTAATGGATCTCTGGGTAGTACGTGCATAGCATAGACAAAATGTTCGCTGAACACTTCTCACCAAGAACTCAATCGCTGAGTTTTGGTTAGTGTCGCACCTTCTTGATGACATAGGCGGTGCCAGTTTTCTATTTTTTCCGGTGGAAACATCCATGTATTCACCTCCATAATACTTGGGGGCACCCTGAAAAACAAGGGGGCTGGGTACTCTGGGGCAGTACATCCATGGGGACCTCTATTATTTCCAACAAAAGTTCCCCTTATTTATTATTATAAATTAATATATTTTAAAGTGAATCATATTTCAGCCACTTTTTGTTCTCCAAAAAAATGTATTGAAGGAAATACATTTTGTACAAATTTTCAGAGCCCCACTTAGTGGTGACCTGGGACAAGTTGCCCCAGCTGCATCACCCTATGGACGCCCCTGACTCAAATGGAATTTTTCCTTATTTCTTAGAAGAGCGCAGTTGAAGCTTTCTGTTTGCATACACCTGGAGATTGAGAGTAACAGTATCCGAATTGACAGGGAGCACAAAGAATTTTTTAAAAAATATAAATATTATTATTATTCAACAAATGTTTACAATCTACTCAAAGGTCAAATAATCAGTAATAACTATAAATGGTTATCTTCCGGGTTGGGTTAAGGAAGTAATCTTCCGGGTTGTGATGAGTGCTGTGTGTTATCAGGTCACAACCATGGGTTGTAAAGCTGGTCCCAAAAATTCTTTTACATAGTGATATTTCTCTCGCACAGAGCTCTTCAAAAAATGTCTGAAGATAATTTCATAGAATATGGACTTCTTTCTTATTATTCGTTACTATATAATTCTGTTTCAATAACTTTTTGTATTGTTTAAGGATTAAAATATTTTAAATTGTTTTTACAACATATTTATTAATATGAATTTTAAGATTTTATTTAATTCTGACAATTAGTTAAAGCTAAATATCGGGGGGGGGGGGGGGGAGCGATCTCCCACATGCCAACTTGGGAAAGCATAAGTTAATTTGGAGCTGATCTTCTTCCAAACCAATGAAATGTAATCCCTTATAGTCGAACCGGGGTAGAAATATGGATTGTACTACCAGGTCTGTAGTACATGCCCAGTGCTTATTCTCTCATATTTAATTTGCAGTTATTGCAAGAAAATTATGGAATTAAAACTTGTGAGAGTAATTATACAAATGAAACAATTAATTGTATTGTATGAAATTAAATATATTTAAATAATGAAAAATTTTTGTTGTAGCGCAATCATGCTAAGTTTTTGAGGATCTGTCAGTGGTAAAATTTTTTTTTCATTCCACCTCTGGAGTAACTAGTGAGAAAAGGAGTTGCTTCTGAATGTTCAAGAAAATGCAACTTCCCCAGAATTAGTTCTAGAAGTAATTATGGATGATTTGTTTTCTATTTCATCATGTA
Source organism: Gryllus bimaculatus (assembly GCA_017312745.1). NCBI lineage: Eukaryota > Metazoa > Arthropoda > Insecta > Orthoptera > Gryllidae > Gryllus > Gryllus bimaculatus. The sequence continues at coordinate 2,155,489 of BOPP01000152.1, forward strand.
GGTAACCTGCTACCATTAAGTTTCCTCTTTCAAAAGCTTACAACACATTCAATGTCATTCATATCCTGAACTCACCATCTTTTAGTGGAATGGCAATTCGTTCTGTGACCATGTGTGCAGGATAAGATTTTTTATGTGGTCAGGATTTTACAGAAAATTAGTGCAGGCAATTTTTATTAATTTATATTGATATTAATTGTATGTATTTAGAAATGTATATGGAAACAAGACTTAGTAATTGTCGTCTGGAACAGACGAGTTTTTAAGAAATGAAGTAGGTTGAAGAAGGTTGTACGTATTTAGAAATGTATATGGAAATGAGACTTACTAATTGTCGTCTGGAACAGACGAGTTTTTAAGAAATGAAGTAGGTAATTTATAGATCACCTTAGAATCCCCGTATGAACTCTTCTAGGTTTCCTTTCCTCATTAGATATTGCAGTTAATTGCCAGTCCCTCATTATTAGACTTCCTATTATTAATTTTTACCTTCTTTACCGGAATTATAGTACCTAATTAATTAGTAACATAGTTTTCATTCGTGTGTAAGCCAACTTAACATGGGCTTTGGTGAAATAAGAATGTTAAAAGTGGCACCAAACCCTTTTTACCAATTGTGTGGAATGTGTGGGAGGCAAAGGCGAACTAATAATCACAGATTTTCAGACCCAGTAACACCTCACACCTCTCCACCCCTTCCCATTGTAAAAAAAATGATTTTTTACATTTTATTTTTTTCCTGCATGACACGAAAATTTTAACACCTGAATTGTGTGAGAATTACTTTATATATTCTCAATAATCAAAAAAATAGTTAATTTTTCATTGTCAATTCGGTTTTTATTTATGCATTTATTTAAATTTCAGGAATGTCTAAGTTGCTACCATGGATGAAATAAGTTTTGTGTCATGCTAGATATTTACATGATCTTTTTAAGATTTGTTAGTGAAACATACAATGTACTTTAAAAAGTTGAAAAAAAGCTGTTGTTTATTTGTACAGTTATATTTTATACTTGTGTAATATTTTACTCTTTTCAAGTATTCTCGATGGAATTGGTTGTTTACATGTATTAATGAATGATGTGTTTCAATATACCACAAATATATGCCACGAGTAATATTTTTTAACATACAGATACGAAAGAATCTAACAATAACTGCAGTCATGTGAATGCACAAAATGGACATATTGTATTAACATATTTGCCATGAAATGGTAATTTAATTAACTTCAACAATTGATATAAACATCATCATTGATAGTTCTAATCTTCTTACAAAATTAATGTTTGCAACTCTGTATTACAAAATGAGACGTCCATATAAAAAAAAAAAAAAACAACTATAAATTCCTTCTTTATTGGCCACTTATTTTATGCTTCATAGAATGAAGCTCCATCATTCTGAAATTTCTGAATTCATTCAGTTCACACACATCCTAAAATCACTAAGTACCCTAATCACAATTATAAAACATTGTAAAATTACCTGATCTTTAATAATGTATTACTTGCATGAATATAGCTGTGGACTCATGTCTCTAAATTGGACACTTACAAGGAACCATAAATATTCGATACTGATGGATTTTATTGTAATTCAATTATTCCCAGAAAAGTGTGTTCAATTCTCCTGTTGAAGAATGGTTTGTTTTGTATTGTGCTTAATGAAAGTTGAAATGTGTTTTTGTGGACAGATTGGAACACAGTGTTCCCTGCAAGCTACTCCAGAAGAGAAGAGTGAAAGTTCTGCTGAATCAGAACAAAACCAGAAGTTAATTAATCAGTTGAATATAAAATCTGGGGAGGTGAATAGATTAACAAAAATACATGGAGAAATAAGATCAGAATTGTCTAGAAAGGATGAGGATCTGACAAAAATGAGGCGTGAAATAGAAGAGGCAAAACAAAATATGAATGCCTATTCAAAAACAATGGATAAGCAACAAAAGGAATTGCATGAAATGCTGAGTGAAGAAAAGAAAATCAATACCAATTTGACTAAGGTAAGCATATGGAGTTAATTTTTATTATTGTAAGTAATTTTTGGTTTTATAATGGATGATAACTAAGTGAAGTGCTATTCAGGAACTGAAGAAAATTTCTGAAGAGAAATCCGACATTGAGAAGAAATGGCTAAACTGTCAGCGAGATTATGTAGCAGCCCAAAATACTGTTACAGATTTGCAACAGTCCTTGACAGAACTACAACACGAATACCAAAATGTGCAATCAGAACATGAACAACAACGTCAACAGTTACGTTCCACAATTCAAGAGAAGAGTGATGTAAGTATTTTACCATTTTGGCTATTATGTACAGTGTTTCCGAAAAGTTTTGGGACACCACAAAATATCAGTTTCTGTATTTTGTATACTAAATTTTTTTGTATTTCATAATTACATGGAAGTTTTCTATTGAAACAAGTCTTTTGAAGAAAAAAATTTAGCGCAATAGAGGTAATACTTCTTGAGATATGCTCTCCTTATTTCCTCTCTCCTCCTTCTTTTTTCTTTTTCCTTTTTTGATTTTTTTTTATTTTTTCCTTCATGAATGAAAAATTTCCTAAAGTTTACCAAGCGACTTAGAAAAGTCAGTGTTTATGACAATCAAGTTTTTCAGCATTTATAACAATGAACATAAATAAAATAATTTCTGACAAAACACAACAGTGTGTCATTGCATAACAATTTTCATAAATTTAAATTGTATATTTTGCATGATGATACTTATCGTACCAGTACCTCTAATGAGAGTTGTATGTTTTCAAAGTTAATCATAATGAGACTTGTTTTGTTGACATTTGGTTCAGATATATTCAACACTCCAATTGTAATTTCTTGTGGCTTCAGCCTTGAATTGTTGATGCAAAGTTATTTTCAAGATTTATCATTAATCTTTCTGGTTTGAAATACCTGCGTTACTGTAGTTTTATTATATTAATTTAACTTGTCTTGCAAAATGCCATTAATAAGCTTTTCGCTTGGTGTTTATATAACGACATTAACCCCATTTTAAACCCAGAAAAGTGTGTAACAAATAAATTTAGTTGTTCTAGAAATATTATTCCTAATGTTCATTCAATCAATGACAATCTTTCAAATGTACACTCTGTGAGAGACTTAGGGATAATATTTGGTGATGAAATGAAATTTAATGACCATGTAGATATAATAATCAATAAATCTTCTCAAATGTTAGGATTTGTCAAAAGGACTTGTCATGAAAAAAATTCAATTAGTGTTCTGAACACATACTTAGTGTTCTTTAGACTCTTACTCCTTTTCAGCTCGCCTATTTGGAGTCCTTTTTTTGATGTTTATATAAAACGTATCAAATAAGTGCAACATAAGTTTTCAGAATGGCTGCTCATTATGTAGGATTACCTTATCCCTTTTTGGATTATAATTGAGACCATTTCATCAATGTTGATTCCATCATTGAAATCGTTGAGAGAATTGAATGACTTTAAATTTATTTATAAATTGGTCAACTAGCGCTTCATTATTGGAAGAATTGAGATTTAATGTGTCAAATAGAATGGGAAGAAAAGTTCTTCCACTATTTTACACTTAGATGTATGGTACTGAGTTCACCTCGATTAATCCATAACAAGAATGTGCAATTTAGTAAGTGTATATGGAATTGAATTATTCGAGATGAATGTGGTGATGTTCAATAAGACAGTAGAATCTTTGATTTTGAATTACGAATAGGTAATGTGATAACAATTGCGGTTCCAAGCACTATTTTTGTAAAATTGTACTACATTTGGACATGCTCTGTCTGTATAATAAATAATACTAATTTAATTAATTTCCAAATTTCTTAAAGAACTAATAATATCCTTTCCTAATTTATTGTGCAGTTGCTACAGAAACAAGAAGATGCCGTCCAGATCCTTGTCAGTGAGCGTGCAGAACTTACTCGACAACTTGAGTTGGTAGAAGCAAAGAAGCAACAAGAAATGGACAAAGCATCACAGAAAATGGAAAAACTGCAAAATGAACTTCAAGAAAAAAAGGAGATACAAAAAGATTTGGAGGCGTGTTTAGTTAGTACTTGACAATACTATAGTTCATATTAATTCACATTAATTTTATCATGCAATTATTTATTAACCTAATGTGATTTACTGTAATTATTATCTTTATTGCACAGTTATCTGCAAACCAGAAGTCACATTCTTTGGAAGAAAAAATAAATAAGCTGAAAGAATCATCAAATGCTGCAATAGAAGCAAAGAATGATGAGCTCAAAGGTCTCAGATCATCTTTAGATGAAACAACTGGTGAAAAACTGGGTAAGAATGTTTTAGAAAAGCTTTGGAGTTAAGCATCTATCGGTAGACGTAGTCGCAAGTAGTGAGCTTTGAGTAGTAATATGTTCTGTATCACATCTGCTATTTGTTTTGATTTTATTTTTTCGTCTATCACACATGTGTAGTAAAGAGAGAGGATTGTAATGCTGCAATTAAAAGTGGTGATTTTTCAACCGATTTTTCATATTGCAGGTCCACGGATATTGAAAAAGTGGATAAATCTTGCTCCTATATGTAGTAAATGACTTCCTTTAATGTGTCGATTTTTGAGTGGACATTTTAAGTCCATATTCATTGATGGTTTTCTTTAAGATAAAAAGAGACACTTGAAGCTTGTTTTCAGTTCCTTGTATTGCCACTTTGCATCAGCGTATCAAATAGAATTATAATTTTTAAAAAATCAAACTTTAATTGCTCATTTCTATCAACTTTATTTTTCCATATTCTATATATGTCTTCCAAATGTATGTTAACTAGTGGTGCTACAGAATGGTACAGACTTCCCTGTGTTAGTTTTATATTTCCTTTGGTCTCGGCTAGCTATATGAACTTACCACATACTCTTACCAGCTGCCATCTATCCACACTCAAAGTACTTCCTAATAATAGAACAGAAATGCCATTTTATGAATATTAATGAATTAGACAGGTAACACCTGTCTTAAATTGCAATTTTCTTTGAACAATTTGCTGTCATTTTAAAAAAATTGGCACACACATGCTAGAGTAAATTAGAAATTTAAAGCTCTTTTTCACAGAAAACTTTAAGAGTTTCCAAAAAACTTAATTTCAAGTACTTTAACTCACAAATACATTGGTATTTGAAAATCGCTGGAAATGTGCACATTACTGGCATTGGAAAAAATTACATATGTCTAATTTTTAAAAAAGCAAAAAAATACCCTGCTAGGAACTTTATATTATTTTAAAGAGTGCAATTAGCAACATCTGTTTGAAAGTTTGAGCGAAATGTGGTTTAGGCGCTAGTGGCATTCACAAACAGACAAACATTTCGAAAAGAAAAAAGAAAGAAAGATAACAACACGTTTTCAGTCGGGGGACCCCAAAAACGTCTATTTCTGTTGAAATCTTGAAATAGATTTTCTGCAGCATTACATAACTTTCCTGTACTATGTATGACTCTCCATATATACATATGTTTACGGGAAAGTAGTGTTAGTAATATTGAACAGCCTTGCCTAACTCCTTTATTTCTAGAGATAATTATGTTAGGTTTACAGTTTCCTAATATGATTAAAGTTTCTCTGAAAACACACTTTATAGCTTCGATAAGGTGTCTTGGGTAACCTATCCATTCTAATATTTCCAGCAGAAGTATGCATTGAACATTGTCAAAAGCTTTTTCAAGATTTACAGATGAAAGATTTCTTTGTTATGTTCTCTTCACACTGTCAACCTCTTGTAGGTAAATATTGCATCTGTGCATGAAACAACAGTTTTTGAATCATGTTTGCTCTTCTGAGAGATATGTTTCTACTATTGTCTTCAGTTGTTGATTCAGAATTTTCACGTATGCTTTGTAGGTAATGTCTAGCAGACTTATTCCTTGATAATTTTGGGTGTTAGTTCAATCTCCTTTTTTGAACAGGAACACCACTTTCGCCTGGAACAATTCTTGAGGAGTCTCAAATTGCTTCCAGCACACATAAGACAGCTTTAGAAGGTGTTCATACTATACTTGCCCTCCATACTACAGTAGTTCGCTGTTGATTGTTGGGTCCAGGTGCTTTTCAATTTTCTAACCATTTTAAAGTGATTGTCAGCATTTCCCATGTGATGTCGTCAACTTCTGGATATTTTTCTTTGTGGTTAACTACAGCATTTTGTTTATCATCGTTCTAAAGAGATCAGTTGTGTTCTGTTCACGTATCTATTTTAAGGCTTTTGACATTTATATCCTCTTTTAAAGAACTATTTAGAGACTTCATGACTTTCCACACTAAAGACTGCCTTCCATCTATATCGTGTACAATATTTGTAAAAAATCTTTCCCAAGACACATTGTGGGCTTTCTTAATTGAATTTTTTGCTTTATTTCTTGTAAGGTGGTACTTTATTTATTAACGTGTGTTGAGTTTCTTAGATATGCATTATAACACTGTTTTCTTTATCCTTACTAATTCTATTTCTGTTGACCAGATTTTTAATCTTTTACTTCTTTTTTTTTTTCTCTCCCCAGAGCTTTGTTAGCAGCCTTCGCCACTACCATTCTCAAATTAGCCCCAATTTCTTCCACGTTATTACTTGTAGGTCTCGAATACAAGTGTTCCTTCAGTCTATGTTGGTACAATTCCCTCTTGCTTTGATCTTCTTGAACATGCACTTGTGAACTTGCCCTGCATCCTCATTTGGACAGTTTTTCTTTACTTTTCGCCAGCTTCAGTATATTTTGATGTGAGATACTATTAAATAGTGGTCTGAGTAGACCTCAAAACCTCATCATTATACTTGTTTGATATTCTTCGTTCAGCAAATATATAATCTATTGAGGATCTGCACCTTCCATTGGACCATGCAAACTTGTGAATTAGTTTCTTGCAGAAAAGTGTTTTGTTACTTCTAAGTTATTAAAAAGGGCAAAACTTCATAGTTTCACATTCTTATTTGTTTCTTCTTTGAATGTTTCTATAGATCCATGGACTACTTTGTTTCTCACTCTGGCATTCATATCGCCCATAATGTGTACTTAGCGTGTTTGATTGTATTTGTCTAGCATTTTCTGGAATGTTGAGTAAAACTGTCAGTTTCCCCTTCCTGTTCTTTCGACCAACCTCTTACTGGGCCACAAGTGCGTATAATGACCAGGTGTCCATGGTCTTGTCTTACTTCGATAGTGACAATTCTATCATTCACATTTTCGTATATTCTTTAATCTTTGGTGCACAAATTTTCTCTACAAATATTGCTATTCATTTTGATGCTCTTGTAATTTCCTCTACAACATTAGAACATTTTATAAATCCGTACATATTTTGAGCCTTTAAATTTTTTCTTTGTTTCAGACATTACGGCAATGTATATCTTTTGCTCTTCCAGAATTCTAGTTAACAAATCTTTGTTTGTGATTCCCCTTACATTCTAAGTTACTTCTCCTTGGTATTGTCCTGTCAATTATAGTTTTTATGATAGCAGTAATACCAGTATTACCATACATCAAGGATAATTATGTAATAAGTGTGTTCTGGCAAAATTTATTTTAATTGAAAATGTATCCATTAGAAAGTTTAAATGTTTATTGCTGTTATCCATTTTTAAAGGTCTTGCTATTGCTGAATATAAACAAATGTTCTGTATGTTGATCTCCTGAAAATACACCTTACAAAGTTGTTGTCTATTGCCTTTCTCAGTGATAAAAACTGGAGCTCTTTCAGTGCCTATTTATTAAACATTGTAAAAAGCAATATCTGAATATATACTTTGTGAGATTTTAAAGTTAGGGTTGGGAATGCCTGTCAAGGTTTATTGTTATGAGTAGTGGGTTTGGAGTTTTGGATTGAATGCCCCCAAGAAATAAAAGTATATGTAGAAGATTTGAGTTAACATTGCTGGAATATTGATATGGTCTTTCTTCATCTCCTTCCTCCACAACTTCTTAGAAAGGAATTTTGTAGCATTTATATGCTATGAATATCATAAGTTTGTATTCACAAATTCAAAGAGAGTTCATGTTATGTTTGTTTAAAAGCAGGATTAGGACCAGCAAGTCTCAATTGTATGGTCCAAATCATTACATATTAAAAAGTTCATCATTTTTTCCCTACATTGGTGTAAACGTGACTCTAACATAGGCACCATTGTTTCTAGAGGTGAATAAGGATCTTATCTTTTCAGCTTTAGAAGCCCAACTAGAAGCAACTGGAAGTGAACACCAAAAATTGTTAGAACGATGCTATGCTTCAACCAGTGAAATAGAGACACTACAACATACAGTCTCTGAACTGAGGCGCAAGTGGGAAGAAAGTGAATCGGCACTTCAAGAGCTGGGTCGTGAGAATGCTACTTTACAGGTAAGCTGCGTTAAGCTAATGGTAAGCCACACCAGGACAACCAATTAAATAAAGGTAATGGTAGTTTAAGTTACTTTTAAAAAAAAATGTTTTTCCATTGTATTTTCTTTTATTGCAGCTTGATATTGAGAAGCTTCTCGCAAGGAAATGGGCTGAAGATGCTGACGTCACCAAGTGCACGTTGTGCCATAGAGAATTCACCATGCTTCTGAGGAAACATCATTGCCGAAATTGTGGACAGATATTCTGTAATGAATGTTCTTCCAAGACAGCTGCTGTTGTAAGCAACAAAAAGCCCGTTCGTGTTTGTGACTCTTGTTATACTGAACTAAGAACGAACTAGAATAATTATTTTTCTGAGTAAAATATCTTAATTGCAGTTCAATACCGCTGTGTGATATGTACATGAATGTCATTAAAGTGAAAAGTGCAAGTTGTTTTTGTGACATACCAGTCCGCTCGCTAGATGTGATGAACAAAAATATTCTCACACTGTGATTATATACTAACAAGTCTACTGCGAGACCCAAATGCAAACTATATTTTTGCAGGATTGTATGTAGCATGCACAAACTACCCTGCATATTTGAATGTTTGCACTGTTTAAGAATTTGCACCATGTGAGACCATGCTGTGGGAGCGATAAGAGTTGAATTCACGTGTGTTCAGTAAGCGAAACAACCTGCACAATCCTGTCAAGTGTTTTCTTACTCAGGTTCTAAAGTGATTCATATTTGCAACTAAGAAATGCCATTAGAAATCGTGAAGCCTAACATTTCTTGTTGGTGTGCAGATCAGGTTGTGTGCAAACAATTTGACAGAATGCGCAGTCATTGAGTAGTAAGCATTCAATGTAATATGTTTTTGCACATGATTTCGTTTACTTCTGGCCAAACTTTTACCACCGAAAAAAAAAAAAATTTGCCATACATTAACTTTAAAATCGTAGTACCGTGATATAAAATAAAAATATTAAAATTCAGGGGCACATCGCATTTAATATTTTGCCCCATTTCATTATTACGCAGAAGAATATATATTTTTCAAATATTGTTCTAAAATTAAACGCTTTTATATATAAGTGCATTTATATGTAATGTATCTTTGAACTTCTTTTGCAATAATTTATTTTGTATTTAACTTGTAATATATTATATACATACTTCTTCCAGCATTATTAATCCCATGCCATAGGTGGTATGCTCGGCAATTTGGAGAGAGGTGGCACGTACAGCGACAGATTGGGCCTCTTGCAACGGCCCGCGCAGGATGTATGGATGAATGTAGATGCTTCGTTGGAACGAGAGACAACAAAAACGGGAGTGCCCTGTTCGATAAAACCGACTGTGTGTGTGTACTTAGTACTTTCATATCATAATGTAACTGGGATATACTCCACTGACCTGTGGTGAAAGGCAAACCTGTGGTGAAATGTTCACCATACTTACACACACAAGCAACACATACACACAAACTCGCTGCTCAATATTGCTGAGAAATATTGTAAAAATGATTGCTAAGAGCCCTTATGCTGCGGCAGAACAGCTGTCTGGCCACTAGGCACACATACAGTACAGAGGCCGTTGAGTCAAGTTTTTCTCCGCAGTTCAACCATGGGTGTAGCGATACTGCAATTTTCACAACTGTCTCTGGTAGGTATCAGCTGTTGACAGTTTCATCCAATCGTGAGTTCGAACATCACCATAGTGAGGTCACTATGGTGATGTTCAAGCTTCTGAGATGAAACCGTCAACAGCTGATACCTGCCAGGGGCAGAATTGCATAAATCGCAATATAGTGCATCCAAGCATTTGATTGCAGTATCGTGTTAATAGAGATCAACATTGCCACTTCTCAGCCAGCGCTTACATGCAACACACACTGTGCTGGACACTTGGATTGAGATGGAATTTTGCCACCTCATTCAGCACCTTTGAAAATTCATAAATTTTGATTTTTATGTGCAATATTTCATTGCTGGTAGTGGTTTTGCGACAATTCATGATCGGCTGCCTGTTGCACCGCGGAAATCGATCTGCGCCACCTATCTGTTGTCATGGTCTCAGTTGCCTCGGAGGGCATCAAGCAGGGTGTTAAAAACATGTTTATGTGGCAAGTTCAGAAAGACGAGAAGGTTGAACACATGCCTAAATAATCTAATTACAATTATTGCAAAGATATGAGCTGAAAACATTATGCCAATATGTGACAAATAAGCATTTCACTTTTTCTTAGAAAGAAATTTTTCACAATAATAGGTTTTTATAAAAAAAAAAGTATCAAGACATAAGTGCTACAATTTTCTTAAACATAGCATTGGTTTACGATATCCTTACCAATGACTTGATAGAATTATTAAGAATGTGTGTTACTGTGTCCTTGAAACTAAAAAGAAACCAATGGATATGACCATCAGTTGTGAGAGAACAAATGCGCTAGAAATCTGACACCAGTTGATAAATCTGATGCTGCCGATGCAACTTTGCTCACTGTGGGAATTGCAATGGACACAGAAGGTCCTGATGCGAAACGTCCTTAAAACACCATTTCTAATACTCCATAACACTTCAAAATTTGAATAGTATGTGGGTTTTGCATGGCAAAATGTTGAGAATGTTTTGTGCACTCACCTTCAACATTGGATGTCGCGCGAAGGGGAACTATCTTCCCACGGACAACACAGTGTGTCATCTCAGGGTTTCGCAAGTCGTCTGTAAGTGTGAAGGCCATGGTGGACACAGTCATTTTTCATACTTTTGTAAAGCAAGACTGGATCTCAACCTTTCTTTAGATCTTATGTACTGCCTACAAGCCTGGAGAAAATTCGTAAACCACTGGAACGAAAATCACTTCTAATCTTTTTAAATAGATGGCTTAATATTAGAAATTAAAGATCTTTTTATAAAAAATGTGTCGAATTATTATTTAAAAAAAAGACAACAAAAAAAAACAACACTTTTTAATGAGAATTAAAACTAAAACAATAAGAGTCCAACTGCAGGTAAAACATTGTTCATCCATCAAACCACTAATGAGACTTGAATGTTTTTGCAATTGAATGACATCGGTATTAAGATAAACGTTTCTAATTTTTAGTCTCGAGTCTTTACACATTTTTTAAATGTAAAATAAATGGGAAATGCCCATGTACAATGGTGAAATGATATGGTTGGAATCGAATACTGCCAGGCTTTGTACAGACAGTTCTTGAACATCCAGCTAAAAATTCACATCTTTGCATTTAAAAGCATATTTTAAGACAAATACTGGTTGAATGACTTTGGTAATAATATTAACTGTAAAATTTCTAATTCATTTATAGATATTTATATGTATTTGTGTTTTTTATTAAGTGAAGTTCCCGTCTAGATGGGATGGTCCACGTCGTGACGGGGAGGGGTGAAGGGCGGGCTCTTACGTATTCCTTTCTTTTACCAGTTATTTTCGTCTTGCGCATCGTTTATTCTCCTTCTTTGATAACATCCTGTCTCTTTTCTTCTACCCCTTCTAAATCAACCCCCCCCCCATGCAGAAATCCCGCCCATGTGTTTGCCGTGCATGGTGACCCGTGTCGGAGGGAATGTGTCCTGGCAGTTACGGGACCTGTTTGTTTCCCAACTACTCATTGCTCTCTGCTTTGCACGTAGGGATACGTTATTTACGTATTTTGGGGAGCATTCCTTGTAAGTTTTCAGAAAATTTGCTTTGCTGTGGGACTAGACGGGAGCTAACCCATTCCCGATCAGTTGGCTCGGACTAGGTCTTGTACTGAACTCCAGGCTGAGCGAGGGGATGCACGGTGGGGCGGCGCTCTGTCATATATCTCCGTGGCAACTCTGGCACTCTAATGTGGGCGTGAGTGGCCCTTTGGTGGGTGGGGACCACGGGGATGAATCCTTCTCCATGGATACTAAACCTTCTCCCCCGCCCTCTTCCGCAAGGAAGAGGAGATATCCGGAACGATTGATTTAAATAAGTTTTTGTGCAGAAGATGCCCAACTGAAAAAACGTAGTTTCCTCATGCCTTGCACCCAGGAAGAAAAACACGTTTAAACACGTAAATGATGTCCGTCTGGCGCGAGCCAGGAAGGAGAGAAGAAATAGAGCGAGCAAATAGAGAAACTACTAAATACAAAGTAGATTGCCGGCTTCCAGGTGGTAGTGACGACGTACCCAACCTTGAACCTGTGCAAAGGCGTCGAAAACGACTTTGCTTCAGAAAATGAATTATTTTCATTTTTCAAGAGTCAGGGTGTAACTGAAGTTCATGGAATTAAGAGAAAAGTGATCCCTACTTCAACTCTGATCCTTACCTTTGACCGTTCGTCCCTCCCCGAAAGGATCAGTTGTGGATTCTACAACCTCCACGTGCGACAGTGTACCAAATCCTTTGCGCTGTTTTAAGTGTCAAAGGTTTGGGCATACCCAGCAACGATGTATGTCGGGAAGTGCGGTGCATCAGTGCACGATCCACATTCCTGCGCTTCTTCACCGCAGATTCAATTGTGAAGGTGACCAGCCAACTACAACCATTGCCCTATCTTTCTCTGGGAGACAGATTTAGAAGATAGTCACCGAAGAGGTTTCCTTCCCTGAGGCCAAACGTCGGCACCAGGGCCTAGAAATCCAGTTCACCTGTCACAATCCTTCTCTAGTAATTTAAAGATGGTCCTCGGTAGTAACGGCAAGTTGTCTAACTCACCGTGCTCTCGCTCTAGTAGCGCACTTGTCAGGTGTCGCCTATAGACTTCCCAGCTAAAGAGTGCATGCAAGGTGGAAAGGTAATAATACCAGCAAAGTTTAGAAAACCAAGCCAAAACTCCACCAGACACAGATCGCTTCCACTTAACCCATTAAGAAAATAGATTCAAGTCAGATATCGCTTCTGAACAAAAATTCTTTACCGAAGTCCCGTCCTCCTACTTCCGAGACTCGCATTGAGCGATCCTTCAGCCCATGTACATCTCGGTCGCCTATGGCAAAAATAAGCTCCCCGACACAGGCGACTATCTCCATCAGCAGTCCGGATGACTGCTGTTGACGAGCAGCACTACGAGAATCCCTCCTCAACTTTCCTGAAGGTGAGAACGAAAAAAAAGCGTAAGTAATTTCCTTCATTGGCTCTCTCGTGGAATTTAACTGTTTTCATGCTCATTCATCAGAATTAAAATTGATAATTTCTCGCCATAAACGATCTATAGTCTGCCTTCAGGAAACTCTTCTTCCCCACAATCCCCTGTCTTCATGGGTTAACATCTATCAGATTGATCAAGGTGACGGACTCCCTGCTCACAGTGGTGTCGCGGTACTTATTCGTCACTCCGTTCCCTGAGGAACAAAACGTTCGAACCAACTTTCTAACTATGCGTTCGGATACACCTACCGTCATTTTCTCTAACAGTGTGCAATACATACTTTCCTGGCGAAATCGTGTCACATCAAGAACTTGTGTTTTCTCAATTGACCGCCCCTTTTCTTATTGTGGGAGACTTCAATGCCCACAAGACCTGCTCGAGTGGCAATATACTGACCAGATCCATAATCAAATGCTTAAACACCTATCGGAAAATCTCCTTTTCTCCTCTGCATTTTCAACTTCATTTGGGACGAACATTCCTTACCAATGATTTGGCGTGAAGCCATTGTTATTCCAATCCCTAAAGAAGGAAAGAACAGAACAACCCCTTCAAGTTGGCTGGAGACGGCCGGGAGTGGTCGATTAGACTGGTTGGCTTGAGACGGCCACGAGAAGTCACTCGTCAATAACACTGACTTTTTCGCTCGCGACGTTCTTTCGTAGGACCAGGCCAGAGAGTCACTCCGAATGTTTTGACTCGGCATGAGAAACCAATTTGTTCATCTTCCGATTCGATAGTTCGGTCACGATTATTCAATTCGCTGCTCAGGTAGAATCAAAGTTAGCATTCGAAGCATTATTGCGGAGGGAAATTGTGTTTAACTTCCACATTTCATCGCCGATCGACTACCGTGCTGCCTGAGGGTTGGGTTGACGCTTGACTGGAGTCCGTGGGCCCGCGGGAAGCGCGGCGGCATCCAACGGCACGCTGGAGCCCTGTGTTCACCGCCTCTGCCTGGAAGGGGGCGGCCCGAACAGGACAGACGGCCGACTACACAACCGGGCGTGCCAATTGAAGCCCGCACGAACAGGGTAAATAATCCGCTTGGCTCCCGCATAAATGCGGTCGAACACTTACTGAGCGAAGCCGAGGGGGTGGAAAGGGTGGATTCAAGAACAATAGTAACCATAGACGAACCCGTTGTTGTTTTTTTATTGTTATTAATTTAAATAGAATAACCATGTTCAGAATAAAAAGAAGAGGGTCGTTATTATATTTTTTTAAAAATGTAAAAATATTTGTAATTCATCATCATGTCATGTCTTATTAAAGTAAATGTTTGTTAATGCAAATGTTTTGACCATTAATTATTGAAAAATCCCATTCCCGTTTCCCAACAGGCAAGACACGCGTAAGGGGTTACAAAATGGCGCTTTGGCAACGTGGGCTCTCTGATGAGAATATAAGTGACCTCGTCTACGTAGTCTTACAAATCGACAAACACTTTCTAGAGCGCCATGCACAAAGATAACAATTACTTAACGAATCGAGCAACTCAATAACTAATTCTCAGAGGTACGCAACTGTCTGCGAGCGAATGCTGAGCTATATACACGGAAGGCAACTTCATATTCGAGACTGAATAATTTCAGCACTAATTATTATTTTATCACACTTGGACAGGAAAATCGTATTAGAGCAGACTATACTGGTTGGGTTCAAACACAGCATTTATTATATACACAAGAGTCATCCTGACTTGAACACTACGTATGTAGCAAAATTTGTCTATTTGTGTAGTCTCATTTAAGCGACGTAATAGATATGTCTAGATTGGCATGAACTTGCTTGCGACCATACATTGAGGAGTATGTGGTAATAGTCATAAGGTATAATAATTAACAATCTATATTCTAATGAAATTGACTGCTGAGAGACAATGAATGCAAACAAAACTAAATGCGTTCAAGAGACACGGGGATACAGAGCGTCGATTAAGGTGCGCGAAAGATCACCTCATCACTAAGACACACACCGAAGAACCGCAGAATTCCTTCATGGAGAGGACTATCCTCCACTACTTCGCTTATCGGTCAGGTGAGACTGTCATACTTATCATCTGACTTGCACCTGGCGCATAACGTGCTAATCGTGCGTGAGTGCGTTATATTTTCCGCGAGCGAGTGCTCAAGGCAAATGCGCTAAATAATTTGCAGGCACGACAGTGCACGCAAGCGTAATTAGCGAATCAGAGAGCGACACGCCTCACTCAAAATGCTCCTTCACAATTTCATAAATCAAACCACTGTTTCCCTCTTTACACGCAGCCCCGCGGCATTGCACAATCTCTTACGCACACTACCTCAAGTTCGCCAAGTACACCTGAGTGCGAGAGGCTGGAGCTGAGTCTTGACGTGATGACAATAGCTTCAAGATGAGAGGTCAATGAGGCTGGTCTGCAGCGCTAAGCTAAACTCGAGCACTTAGGAGGAAAAGATGAGTAGCAACGACGCGAAACCTTCATCACAGTCACATATAAGTCTTAGAGCTACCACAACAGAGCGCGATTATTTTGCACCAGACTGCCGTGTTTCAATAAGACTCTTGTGCACGAGAATAATATTTCCCCTCCCTGTCAGAGATATTGCAATCGAGAAAGGAGCGAAGCACGGGGGTAGAGGAAATAATCTATGTGTGGGCACGGGAATAGCAACGCTGAGCGCGAAAAGGCACGATCCGCTACTAGAAGAGCCACATTATGATACCGTATAATTGCACCCGCGCTTCGACAAGCACGCTCCTAAGATGCAGAGAGAGCGTCATCGTAAAAGCGAGTCGTATACTAGTGATGAGTGCCTGTAAGAGGCCATAGACCTCTATCAACTGTAACAGAGTTGACGTCGAGTTTTGCACCAATAATATACAGCGTATAGTAACAAAAGATAATTAGATCCAGACTGGAGGATTCACAACAAGCGACGAGCATTGGCCTGGCAAGATCTCTTAAAATCGAGCAGAAAACTTCATTAGAACCTTATATCTTCTGGTGTCAATTGTGGAAATAGAATAGTCAACATACTAAAGAGGAAAATAAGGGCGGGGTAGGCAATATAGTCGGGAGAAACAAAGACCCTGTTAAATATCTCTCGGAGTAATGAGCGTTATAAGAAATACGACCAGCGACGCACAACTATACCGATCTTTACATATCGGTGAGAGGATAGTATACCTTCGAATGAAAAGCAAGGTGAGCAGGGAGGCCGTGGCACACACTCCAATTCAGCGGGTATTCAGTTTCGAGCTGTTGACCGTGTCAACGATTCGAGGATGATAATACAACGCATTTATGCTTCAAGAATTAATTAAGGAAAATGGGAAAAGGGAACAGAACATGTCTGTATTTCAAAAGCTATGATTCAACAAAAATATTGTTGAAGAAGAGTATACGTACAAGAAAATTAACTGGCATTCGAGCTGAGGACACACCAATTAATTGTCAAGGAGATCTTACATTCTATAGGTACCGCCTGAAGGCGCAAGAGAACAGTCTCCGCGATGAGCGAATGAACGAGAAGTGATGGAGGAAAACAGCGCGTCGAGACATGGTGTGAGTGACGCCTATCCAACGTAATATCGGTCTCGCAATAGAGCGACCACGGAAAGTCATGCAGTCGAAAACGACATAATGAATGTGTACACCTGGAGGTATTAATGATTTCCTTAATAGGTGCTATAAATCTAGGGATCCATTGAAGTCCTGTAGTATTTGTGGCGAGTATGCAGTTGGTAGCTGACACTAAATAGCAAATAGTTTTGATTTTAAGAAGGGCAAAGGCCCCAACAAAATGTGGGAGGACGGTTACGAGGTCATTCCATACCGCCACTGTTACACTCCCATGGAGAACGGCCAGTTATAATTGCATTTGACTTGATCGTTAGTGATTTCGGGGCACGTGAACACTACTGGGTCATTGAGTTCTCCCGTAAATGTATGCTTACCCGAAAAACAAGCCTCTCCACACGTCTCCCCTGCTATGTGTGGTAATCGTACAGTTGATCCCCTGGGCTTGTCCGGGGTGAGAGCGTTTCGTGTCGAATTAGGCGTGTGCTGACCGACGTTGCGACATATGGCATGTCGTGAATGCTTGCGCGCGACAGTGAGCCTGGTATGATGGAACAACGCCGATGAGTGCGAGTTCAGCGCTGGCGTATTGTGTCATTTATCTTCATAATAAAATCAGAGTGTCTCGAGTACCATTATGGCTGAAGCACGGCCAATCAGAGGTATGGCCTGCCATGTATGACCGCCGGCAGGAGTCACAAATGCGGAGGTCGTCCTGGACACGCTTGGAGGCTTTCGGCAGCCCGGGACGCTGAAAACTGCGAGTGCGCTGTCGGTACTTATGTGCACCGGGAGATCGTATGTTGCGAGCGCACGAGAGTGTATTCAGTATCTGGCGCGAGAAGGAGCGGAGCGGTCCGCGATTGACGGGCCGACTGAGGCAGCATGGCCACTGGGGCGGAGCGGCGGGACTGCACGGTGCACCTGGTTTCGCGGAGTGCAAGCGGCGAAGCATGAGAGTTGCGTGGCACACGAAAAGTTGAACAGAAATACGGCCGGGGCTGTTGTCTCAAGTTGCAGTCGAGTGAAGGCAACGCCTGCTGTACGACCGTCACACATATAATTATTAGGGGAGTGTCTCGGAGCGATATCACTGGTCCGATCGCTTACCAATATCTCGGAGGAGACACCTATGAATACTTGATGCGAGAAAAGCCTATCGACTTCATGCGATAGGTGTAAATACCGTAGTGCGTCTCTAGCATGTGTGTAACGGCGGATGAAAGTAATCAAAAAACACTATAAGGACCACGTAGAGAAACAGTAAGAGTTCTGTACGGCGCAGTCCGTGGCATCCGCAATCTTTGTTGATACGTGAGAGAATACATTGCAAATCGCGTCTTCGCACTTGAATACGCGCCGCAGATGGAAGCAGGAGGAAACAGGAGGCCGGTCAAAAACGGGAACCATACCATACGATGCCGATACAGAGCAGCACAGCCCGCTAGAATCTACGTGCAAATAGCGACTGGATCTTGACCGAGACAATAGCGCGGGCGAAAGAGCCAAGGTGTCGGAAAACGTAACCTTGACACCAAGGTACGGATGAATTTGAAACGCCAAGAGCCTCCCCGGACGACGCGAGGGTTACACTCGTCAGCGACACGACAATGACACTCGAATACTGAGCAAGATCCCCAACTATTTCGACTCATCCTATCTCTCTCGAGATTCACTGGAGATATTAAGCACTTTCTCTCTGGGATGAGCTATTCTAGGTAAACAAGTAGACTATTTCATTGAATATCACCACACAGCGTTGTTATAAGTAGAAACCCGAGCAGCGCGCAGTCCGGATATCTATTTAGTCACAGTACACGGAAGGTTGCTATTCAGAAATTGATGAAGTGAAACCTTCCGAGAAATGAGTATGCTTGCTATAAAGGAGTCTTGCTCCAGGCGAGCAGCACCATCGCGATAACTCCTTGAACACTAAACAAGAGACCGCCAGTATAGTACCTGTCCGAGAAGCCGCGCCGCCCCACGCCCTTCGCGACGAGCGGTTAAATATATTCGCGCAGGCGGCGTCCTCGGACGCTTCCTCCGCAAGCGAGAGGCTCACCACCGGCGAGGCGCAGACAAACCCTCGTGACCGTAATTCTTCGTCGCGCGTGGCGCGGCGGGCCGAGCGCAAATGCAAATGAACGTGACAACCAAGCTTGCGATGATAGTCAGATACTTTCCATTAATATATATAAAAGACGTCGATGAGAAAAATCTATTCGCGGAATGCAACACGCACGCTCATGCGTAAATTGACTCTTACGAGAAATACCAGCATAGTCGCATTCTAGCTACCAATTTATATTTCACTACTGAGATGCTTATTTTCTCTATTGTGCAAGGTCGAGTAAGAGAGTAACTGGTATGCCGCCTTTATGAATATCCAATGCTAGGAGTGATGACGACGAAATACTTACTTATGAATAATATGTAACATAGATCATTTACCTGGTGTCCCTACGGAGGAGAGAGACCTACCGAAATACATAGTAAAATGTTAAAAACGTTACGAATAATACAATCTAGCCGCGACGCGCGAAGTAGGACAAGTAAGCGAACAGGCGCGGCGTAGTACTTAATAGTAGCGTCGCATGAAAGCCGAGAGAGCGCACGCATCGCGGTCCCTATTAGGAATGATTGAGTTATGGATAGGATAAGGCACAGGACCAAATCTATATGCCACATAACATAACGTTATATCTCGTTTAGTCGAAAAATATTTAGGATTATTGACGTTCGTAGGTGGGGACTTTTAAAAGACGTATACGCGCGGTAAAGAT